>BSQZ01000099.1:377500-437500 GCA_033239005.1 Lamellibrachia satsuma | reverse complement strand
TAAAAACAGTGCGTATTTTAGTTCCTCTGCAAGTCCATGACGTTTATGTTTGTCCACTTGTATGTAGATATTAATATAATGCCATTTAAGAAAGCAACCTTTCCTTGTTCGGTGTCGATGTATCAACCCGTTTATGACAGACTAGTTCCGTTTTGACAGGTCCCGCGAACCTTCGCTAATTCAGCCTCGGTTACTGTCCATTCACTTTTCTTTTCGAGTAGCTAGAACACTTCGTCTGTGCGCATTGCCTTCTATTGGTTACTGCAGACATATGAAGTACGTGCATTTTCGCAAGAACGCAATTTAGTTAAATGGCTGTGATCTGACAACCCGAAAGACTGATATGGTGTGACTTTTTCCTCGGGTAGGTGGCTCCACCAATATTTCTAATTAACGCACCGCTATGGAAGTTGTGGTAATAAGTCAACAAAAGCCAACCAACGATACAGGTATTTATATGTCACGATCTCTTTCAACGCTACCACCTCACCCCTTCACCCTAGTGATTTCGCAGAAATCAGAAGAATATGTCAACGAACTCGGTAACTTTCACAATCGTTTTGACTGTTTCGTCTTTTAGCAAGAACACGAGCAGATGAGTAACATGAGCAGATGAGTAACATGGGCAGATGAGTAGCATGAGCAGATGAGTAACATGAGCAGATGAGTAGCATGAGCAGATGAGTAACATGAGCAGATGAGTAGCATGAGCAGATGAGTAACATGAGCCGATGAGTAACACGAGCAGATGAGTAACATGCTCACCGCGGCTTCGGCGCAGGAAGACGAACATCTATGCCCCCGTACCAACGAAGAAGTTCGCCGCGTGTTTCGCAAGGCCAATCCCACCAAGGCCCTGACATGACTACCCCCATAATTATAATCACATGTGCAGATCAGTTTGTTACATATATTCTTTGATGTTCATTCTGTGTTTTTTTACTGGCCATATACAAACGTCTTGGAAGACTGTTTGCATCATACCTGTCCCCAAGAAATATGTGATATTGTCTACGAATGATCTCCATCCTGTCGCTATGACGTCGGTTGTTATGAAAGCTTATTAGCGAATAATTCTCAATGTCCATTTTACTGAAAGAGATGAAGAAACAGCTGTATTGATGATGCAGTTTTATATGTTCTTCAAAGAGTGTACTCTCATCTAGAAGTGGCAGGCAATACTATTCGACTTATGTTTGTTTTATTTCTCCAGTGCTTTTAATACTATTCAGCCTCATGTTCTTGCTCGAAAAGGTTTTGACATAAATGTGCCATCCTCTTATGTTTCATGGATCTTTGGATACTTAATTAATTGATGTCAGTATGTCAGTCCCGACGGCATCCGGTCTCATGCCGTCTACACGAACACTGGAGCACCTCAAGGCACAGTTCTGGCACCTTTCCTGTACACACTCTACACTTATGACTACAAAAGTACTGACAATGTCTATCCACTGGTCAACTATGCAGACGACAGCATCATTGTTGGCATGGTTAACAATGATGATAATTCTGGCTACCTTCGAGAAATCAGTGACTTTGTACAGTGGTGTGGTGACGTTTTTTTGTAGTTGAATGTCACGAAGACCAAGGAACTATTTGTTGATTTTAGGCGACAGCAAGAGCCTTCTAAACCTGTCTGTATTAAAGGAGAAGACGTGGGGAGAGATGATACTTACAAATACACGGGTATTGTGATTTGATCCAAAGCTTAAATGGAATGGGAACACGGAGAGCATGATTGAAAAAGTAAATTCAAGGATGTGCTGTCTCAGGAAGCTCTATGTGTTTGGAGTCAGTGCGGACCTTCTTCTGACATTTTATAATGCAGTCATTTCCAGTGTTATCTCTTTTGTGGCAACTTGTTGGGGTGGGAAGTTTTCAAAACGTGATCTAGGGAGGGTGGATAAAGTTATATATAGAGCCAGTTGTATTGTTGGTAGACAGTTAGACAAATTCCAGTATTTGTACCGAAGGAACGTGCTACCCTCTCCATGTTTTACTCCCCAACATCAAGACAAACCGCTACAAGTATTCTTTTTTACCATCTGTCATTTCAATTCTTAATGTTGAATTAGACAGAAGTATGTGATTAAATAACCTGTGATTTATGCTGTATATGTGCCAATTCTAGACCTAAAGTTCATGGTTTTGTTTCTATAGTGTTGTAATGTCGATTGGCACTGTGATATCCTGGTCGGATGAATAAAGTATTATTGTGTTGTATTGTATTGCAATGATAACCGCAGCTGGATAACAATTAGCTGGAACCTTCTCAAATACGTCAAATATTATTCATTATCCTCGGCCGCGACGCCAGCGGGCTCAGTGACGGCAAAATATCAACTTCAAGAGTGACCCATGGCTAGAAGAAAAATCATAAACCACTCGCTTCATGCGAAGTGCTTAGATGTGACCATTATCTTAATGTAATTCATTCTGTGGTAATGATTGGACATGTGTTGAACATTTGTGCTTGTTCTGCGCACAACACCAGTGGACATGTTTCATATATAAAACTTCTCGTATACATCACACCACACGCCTTCTTATCGCCTTATATGCACGAGCGGGTTACTGTGCCTGTGCTCAAGTCGATCTTGTTCAACCGTGACAATGTGGCCAGCATGGACCACCAACTAAGCAAGAACACGAGATTAGCTGTTGGCGTTTTATTAGTAATGCAAGGCGAACCATTTATACCGCGCGCCTCCAACATCCGTGCCTTGGGGTGCAATACTCTTTGCCTCTAGCACACCTGCTCAAGCATGCAAGATACCCTGATTGAATGTACTCAAATACATTTCTTTCTGCATCATTCTTCTCTTTCTCGACCTGTGCCCGCTGGCCATTGTGTCAATCACCAACTTAACTTTCCCAGCTTCTACCCTTGCACGCCATTGAGCTCAATCTCTCCGTACAAAGGACTACCAGGTCTGGTAATATTTTATATATGTGCTTATGCCTCTTGTGATCTGACACCTGAATACACAAATCTAAACGTTTCCACCTTGCAAATAGTAAACTTAGGGGGTTCAGGGTTTATACGTGTAAGCATCGTTGCAACCCCAACAACAGTATAAATATACAGCATATGTCTGAAAATGCCAGAGGCATATTAGGTTGGCCTGCTCATGTGAGGCTTTCTCGAGAACGCAACAGTCATGATTCGTGAAACGGAGAGACACATAAGTGAACCTAAGTGATGCTGTGATTCAAGTAGTTTCTTAACAACACAGCGGTCATTTGCGGTGACAAACGTGTCCTGCCGTGTTATGAACATCCATATGTTTCTAGTGTTTTTTAATGCTCATTCATATGTGTGTAAGTGCGTGTGTGCGAGCGAATACGCACGCGTGTGAACAAGTGGAAACTGAAATAACGTGGTTTTGTCAATCGCGTCGAAACAATAGCTCCCAACGTCCGAAATACATTGTGCGTATACATTTACCCCGCCCGTGACGGCAGCAGGCACAATGACGTCGGACAAGTCTACCTTCCAGAGCGACCCGTCTTCGTGAACAATTGTATTATTGCTCATCATGTGCTAACAACTTTTTGGCGGGAAAATCTTAGTGCAGCAGTAGCTTGAATTTGGTGCAGTGAATTGTCAGAAAAATCGTGGAATATTGATAAGAATAAAATTACTATCATATATATATATATATATATATATATATATATATATATATATATATATATATATATATATATATATATATATATATATATATATATATATATATATATATATATATATATATATATATATATATATATTATACATAAAGTTATTATACACATATATTAGGAACATAGGAAAAAGTTTATGTTAACATTTAGTCAGAGGCATTAGTTTAGGGTAAATTAGCCCGGCAGTGAAGGCTGCGAGTGATAATAGGTTTTTTTTTACAATACGAGAATTAAGGTAACATAGTGATTTGTCAGAAAGAGTGGAATATTTATGAGAAAAAGCATTACTAGTATTACTATTACACAAATCGTATACATAAACTCAAATTCAGCGAGTTGTTTACAGTTCGTAAATTGGTGTATCAAACTATCGTTTACATTGTTGATTATAATTATGAGATAAATTGATCAATTTACATAGATAACGTGCATAAGGTAAAAAGGATATAAAAGCAGGATTTTAGCGTAAATTGGTATACACCGAGTCATTGTTTTGTTTATACAGTGTTCTGCGTAATTGCTAGGTGTCAGACTTTTTAGGCTCATGCGAGCTTAGTAGATAGAACATAGAGAGTAAGTATGCTATTGTCAAAAGTAAACTAAAACCTAAATAACCCAGCCTAAAGTGTTCTTTTGATCTAAAAAAACTTCCTTATTCAAGGCTAACGTAGCAATCTAACTAGAACAAATTATGTGATGGCGCCGTGCAAACGGCACGTAAAGGCCACCAGGCATTTACTATGTGGGAGTTGTAGCAACTGGGTGGACTTCGTCAAGTCCGGGTGTGAGAAGTCCTGGGCTGAGGTTCGGGCGGATAGTTTTATTTTTGAGTGTAGGGGATATGCGAAGATGAAGGAACTAGAGGTGGAGATGGAACAGCTGAGGCAGATCGTTGTGGCAATGATGGGAAGGGAAGAGGTGGGTTGTGCCAGTAGTTCCGGTGGGGGGAGGGGGGGGGCAGTGGAAGATAAAGTGGGGGAAGACGATGAAATGGATGCTAGGGTGAGCTCACCTCAGCCTGGGAGGAGGCTGAGAGGACGTAGGATGAGAAGCCATAAGGAGACAAGACGTAAGGAGACTGGACGAAAGGAGAAGGGACGGAATGGAACGGGAGTGACAAAAACAGGAGAGAAAACAACGGGAGCGAACGAAGGAGAATGGAGGGAAGGAGGCAGGAGGGAGGGCGACGGAAGTGAGAGAGAATGGAGGGAAGTAGACGGGAGGGAAGGAGACGGGAGAGAGGGAGACGGGAGGGAAGGCGATGGGAGCGAGGGAGGTGACATGTTGATGGGTGAGAGGGAGAGGGACCAGAGGACGCCAGGTTACACGACTGCGGAACAATGCGAAGGAAGGGATCTAACGCAAGATCAATTCGAGGTAGAGAGAGAGGGGGTGAGGTGGAGAGCGAGGGTGTTTTGGCGGAGACTCGATAGTTAGGAAGACCAACAAATCACTAAATAAGGGGGACGACGTGGTGGCTTGTTTGCCTCTGGCCAAAATAGAGGCTGTAACAGAGAGGGTGGAGAAAACTGTGGGTCCGAAGGGATCTGTTTTAGTACACGTAGGGACTAATGACGTAGAGAGGGAGGGTACAACTGCCATAATTAGGTAATACAGACAGTTAGTCAGAACACTAAAGCATATGCGAGTTCAGCAGATAATTATGTCATAAATTTTACCAGTAATGGGAAGGAGGGGTCAGCGATACAACAATTGCCGGAGGATGACAATTAATATGCTAGTTCAGCAACTATGTAACGGAGAGGAAGTTGAATTTGTCGATTTGTTGGGAGGGCTGATATGTACATGAGGAATGGGCTTCATCTAAGTGAAAAGGGGGCAACAGTATTTGCGGATGAAGTCTCAACAGCAGTCGACAGCGGCATGAGTAGCATAACACATAGTTTTGGTTGCACACATTGTTTAAACTAGAAGCGCGGGGGGGGGGGTTACGTAGAGGTGTCTCAAATAGGACAAGAGGCCACTAGTACACACAGACTAGTAACAACATGTCCGGAAAACATTTCTGAAGCTGGTTATAAATGCATGTGTTTAAATGCAAGGAGCATAGTAAATCAGAAAAACGAATTAAACATCATGGTAGAAGATACTGACACTCACATAATTGGTATAACCGAATCATGGGCCAATAGAGACACATCAGATGCTGAAAATAAGACTAAAAGGATACGTAATGTTTAGGAGAGATCAAATAGGAAGAAGGGGAGGAGGAGTTATTGTATATATTAAAGAATCTATTCAGGCTTACGAAATAAAAATAGAACGGGAAGCAGATTACGATGAAGCTGTTTGGTTCAATATAATTTCAGGAATTTCAACATTAACTATTGAATTAGTTTACCGTAGTCCAAACATAAACGAAGAGGATAACACAAAAATACAAAACGCTATAAAGGAAGTGAGTAAAGGGGAATGTATCATAATGGGAGACATTAACCATGGGCACCTACAATTTAAATCTCTACAGAGGTACAGGGGGTGAGGACCAACCGTTTCTATCTTTAATTCAGGATAGCTTCCTTACTCTGCACGTGTTAGAACCAACCAGGGGAGAGAATGTATTATATGTAGTTTCGTCTTCACAAAACGAATTAGTGGACAATGTCAACATACACGAAACATTGGGTAACAGCGATCATAATCAAATACATTTTAACATCAAAGTAAAATTAGAAAGTAAAAATAAAAAAATACAGGAGAAACTTCCACAAAGGTAACAATAAAGATATGAGAAAATACTTAGCAAATCTAGATTGGAATAACATGCTGAGAAATAAGACCACAAATGAATGTTGAAACATTATAAAATATTAAACTGAGAGAATCATTGATCAATTTGTTCCCTTGAAAAACAAGGAAAACGGTCTAAAAAAACACTTGTCAAAAGAAGCTATTAGAAAAGTAGTGTACAAGCAAACTATGTGCAGGCTTTATATGCGTACCAGAATTTTGAAGGCTATACCAATTACAAAGAGTCAATTGTTGCAGCTACAACTGAAATTATACAATCTAAAAGAAGCTATAAGCAAAAGTTAGCATGTAACGTAAATAAATGACACCAATAGTTTGTTATGCATAAATCAGGAGTAAACAGAACGTACGAGACAAGGTCGGACCTCTAGAAGACAGTGCTATAATAACAAGGTTTTTTAATAGCAGATGACCTAAATGGTTCAGTTCAGTGTTTACCAGAGAGGATATTAGTTCATTACCAGTTCCAGATGCAACATTTCAGGAGGCTAAAGCAAACTATTTAGGGCAGTTAATTGTAACTCCAGAAATGGTAGCTAAACAAATAAAGGCAATGATGGATAATAAATCACCTGGAGTGGATGGAATTCCTCCAAAACTATTCACGGAAACAGAACAAATCAGTATACCACTTGCAAGAGAATCCAATTTGTCATTAAGAGAAGGAGTGGTTCTTAAAGAATTGAAAGAAGCAAACATCATACCATTATTTAAACAAGATTCGAGAAATAAGTCAGAGAATTACAGACCAGTGAGTTTAACATAAGTAATTTGTAAATTATTAAAAAAGGTTAATTAAAGACCATATGGTGGACTTCCTTGTTAGGTAAGAATTATTAAATTCATCCCAACATGGATTCCTAAAAGCGAGGTCATGCTTAACAAATATGATATATTATTTGGAAGAAATCATCAAGTGGATAGACGAGGGATCACCAGTAGATATTAACTACTTAGATTTTCAAAAAACTTTTGACAAAGTGCCACATAAAAGCTTACTACTTAAATTAAAAACCCATGGTATCGTGGATGGCATAATCGATTGAATACAACAATGGCTGACTGACAGAAGACAGCGTGTTGCAGTAGATGGAGAGGTTTCAAACTGGAAATCAGTTTTGTGTGGGGTACTACAAGGATCAGTATTAGGACCTTTATTATTATTATTATTATATATATACATATATATATATATATATATATATATATATATATATATATATATATATATATATATATATATATATATATATATATATATGTATATGTATATGTATATATATAATAATAATAATAATAAAGGTCCTAATACTTATATATATATATATATATATATATATATATATATATATATATATATATATATATATATATATATATATATATATATATATATATATATATATATATATATATATATATATATATATATATATATATATATATATATATATGAATGACTTGGACGATAATATAAAAAGCAACGTACTGAAATTTGCGGTTAACACAAACATTTTTGACAAAGGTTAACACTGATGGTACTAAACAACATTTACAAAACTATACAGACAAATTAGTTAAATAGTCTGAAAAATGGCAGGTATTATTCAATTTTGGGAAACGTAAATGCCTGCACACAGGACACGGATGTAAACTATAACATGGGAAATACTGTTCTAGATACGACTGTAAATGAGAAGGATTTAGGAGTAACAATAAGTGCTGATGTGAAAGGTTCAGAACAGTGTGGTATTGCAGCTTGAAAGGGTAATCAAATTCTTGGGTTGATTGGGAGAAACATTACATACAAGGATAAAAAGCTAATTATACCTCTGTATAAAGCAGTAGTTAGACCTCATTTAGAATACTATATACAAGCGTGGAGACCATATCGTAAGAAGGATATAGATATGCTTGAACGAATACACAGGAGAGAAACTAAAATGATTCCAGAACTGAGAGACCTTAGTTATGAACAACGCCTAAAAGAATGTAGTTTAACAACTCTAGATACAAGGAGGTTAAGAAGAGACCAGACTGAAGTTTTTTAAGATATTGAATGGATATGAACATATTGATAGAACTATGTTTTTCTCACCCAAGAAAGATAGTAGAACATGAGGTAACTTTAATAAATGATCAGCATAGATAGGATATCAGGAAGTACTCTTTCTCACAGATGACAATAAATGAATTATCAGCAGATTGTGTAACTGCTAGTAGCGTGAATATGTTTAAAAACAAGGTTGACACATATCTAAGGAGGGCGGGTTACACATAGATGAAAAATGTTGGACTCTAGATAAGGCAATAGCTTCCTTGTCCACTTATCATCTGGGCCTTTGCCTTGGATGGCAATCTTCTTAAACTTGACCACATGATTACCGCTGAAAATGCTTTACACTTCATCCCCAGACAAACCTGTTCATGTCATCGTCAACTCCACTTTTGCCACGCTGCAATTACTGCTCGAATACATGTCGTTCACACACACACGCACGCACGCACGCACGCACGCACGCACGCACGCACGCACGCACGCACGCACGCACGCACGCACGCACACACACACACACACACATATGTATGCATATATATATATATATATATATATATATATATATATATATATATATATATATATATATATATATATATATATATATATATATATATATGTGTATATATATATCCACCAATGTTTATAGTCAGTACTCATTTATATATACGAGTGAACTACGGCAACGAAATCGCCCAAGCTTTGAATCCGCAGCTAGAAGATTCGAACCACGATCCTGTGGACTATGAGTCTGACATACTAACCTCTCTGCCACTGCCCCCACATTAATGTAGACCTATGTTGTGGACTGTTAATGCATATGTCACCGTTGTCGGTCAACCACATTCCTTGGCATGTCTGCCATTCAACGTGTGTTATCTGCCCCGGTGCTCAAGTCGGGCGCAGTCAAGCGTGACGGCGTACCCAGCCGTGACCATCGAGTTTTATAACTCGATGAGGTGTTGACGTTTTATGAACATTCTCCCTCTACGGGATGAGCATTACATCCAATTCATAATTTTCATTACCCACCTCAGGTGGCGTCAAATTTATTACTATTTGTTTAATAAAGGCATGGAAATATCCTACCCATTTGAATTATGCAGTTAAAATTGGTAAACGGATATACCAATTAGATTGTTTTGCACATTAGTTCCTCTTGAGACACAGTGTTCAGTAGGACGTGTATACAGAAAACAGTAAGGCGTGGTCCTGGAGTTCTTTAAGTATTATAAACAACCGGAGAGAACTGATTTTTGATCCAATGGCGTGTCCCCTCGTCCCTGAACATCAGCAACATGCCATAGACATTGTCATTGATACCTTATCTGGGAGTAATTTGGCTAAGAACCGATGATAATAATAATTGAACCATGGTTTACCCCACAAAATAACAGACCTTTGAGAGATAAATGTTACTGCAACAAGTGCTTTGGTTATACGAGAAATTACCTCTCGAACAAATGTCAGCCACAAATAGCTCAAAGGGTGTGCACATTAACGACTGGTGTTGGGTCTGCAATAAATCGAAACCTAAGGCTATGAAAATATTGTTCACTTCTTCTTCATTATACCCTACGTTTATCCATAGATGTTAGTACAACTTAGAAATTGCGAATATAACTTTACCTTACTCGTTGTTGAGGCACCAAAGCGTACAACTGCCCGTAACACCGTTCCGGATGACCGGTCTCGCGACCTTTTCAAAACAGTTCGGCTAGATCGGCCTCGGTTACTGTCCAAGCACTCTTCGATTAGTGTAACTAGAACACGACTCAGGTGTGCCTAGTGCGTTCTGTCGGTTACAAGTCTTCATGTCTTTCATACAAAATACCCAAAATCTTGTTAAACGATTGAGACCTGACAACCCGGAAGACAGGCGTGGTGTTGCACTGTTTCTGCCGGTAGGTGACGCCACCAATGCTGCAATTTGGCGTTATTTCTGCCGGTAGGTGGCGTCGCCAATACTGTCGCTTGACAAAACGTTACGTAAATTATACGAACCGGTGAAGTCCGTATCTTAAGAGTATTAGTTTACTGATAAGTAATTACTATGTCAAATTCCAGAACAGACCGTCCGTCCATTCACAGAACATCACAGCAGTTATATCACCTGTGGCCTAGCTCCCAATATATGTATATATTCCTCTTAGCCAGATATTGCCAAATTTCATCGACGGTTTTACCATATTTCTGAGAATGTGTTGGATATGCCTTACTTTGTATACGTTTATACTGACCTGTTTACATGTCGGCACCGTCAGTCCAGTAGCAAGAGGCTCCGTGAATGACATACTGACACTGTAGCTGGCCACCAGAGGTCACCAGTACTTCACTGAACTTGATTCCGTTAGGTGCCTTCAACTGCCTTGGTGTCACATCCTTCCTGAAACGTTTCCACACCCTTCTCTACCAATTATGTTAAAAGTGTAATTCAGAAATGTTTTAATTAGACAAAAAATTGGGCCACATAATATTTCACATGTAGTGTTTACAATTAATTTTACAACTTAGACACGTGTTTTAGTTGAATAATGCATCTGTTTCTAGGACAATGAATGCACCACAAAGAACAACAGTGGACTCTGGTTAGCAGAATTTCGGATAAAACATAATACGATTTCCTCGAGGAAAGGTGTTTAATGCCATTTGTTGAAGTCAACAACTGTGCGGATTAAGTATATGACTCATTGTGGTCCTTCCAGCACGGATGCTATTCTCGTTTGTCCACAACAACGTTCACTAAGGTTGGGTGGTATGGTTGAAAATAATTTGGTTGAATGTTTCTACCACATCAACACACACTAAACACAATGTACTCCCTTCTAATGCCAGGTGTGCTTTGCTAAACTTTGTTTGCGATTGCACAACAAACAACGATTTTATTTTCCGTTGTTGTACGTCTGGGTCAGCGCACACTGTACATCAAAAGATGTGACAACTCATGTGTGCACCACCACGATCGTAGCGTTCTTTTCTGGAACTACATGCGCACGCTTCCTGGTGTTGTAATCTGGCGTAACCCCGAGGCGCACGAAGTGACGTTTTACGCAACTATCAACGAAAATGTGCTGCGTTGATGCGTTGATTACAGTCATACTGTAAACGTCAAGCACAATTGTGCCATGCATGTTGGAGTCTATCCGTTTTTGATAATTTGTTTACATCTTTCTACTCGTGTCTATGAAAAGGCCCACTTGTTATGGGATATTTTGCACAGTAACTAAGTATATTTAAGAGTATGACTCTGTCAGGAAGTGAAACCGGTTGTACTTTTAACTCTTACAAGGAGTATAAAACATAATATCAGAGCTTTACTTTCAGAACTTGAAATATACATGTTATTAAATTGTTAAACTATTATCCTTCATTGTTAACATAAATGAAGTGATTTAACCAACTATTAATGGAAATGAACTCGGGTCTGTAGTGTACCTTTTTACACTGTTCATCTGTCCGACTACAGGTTGCCCCGTGAACTACAAAATGATACAGCAGTTGTCCACCAGATGTCACGACTACTTCGCCAGGCTTGATGCCTTTAGGTGCTACTTTCTTACATTCTTTCTGGAGCGTGTCACCTCCTGCCTTAAAGATTGATGCTGAAAAGGCACCACTGTCCAGATCAAGTGACGTAGTGGTGGAGTTGACAATGGCATCTACCTTCAGAATTGCATACACTTATAAATTAAACAAAGCTGTCACAAATGTCCACAACATATGTTGACACATTGTCATTTGTTACCTTAACTGTAACCTGTGCCATTCCAACAATTGCCTGTTTGGACTTTTCTGAGACTTGAGAATATATAGGTTTTCTAGTGAACGTTTACTTTCAATATGTGCTTAATGAATACTTTACTTACTTACTTAGTCCTCTTCGTGCCCGGTGGCACATAAGGCATCAACAAGAGAGCGCCACTGCTGTCGGTCTGCAGCCCATTTGGTGATGGTGTTCCATGTCAGGCCGCATTCTTTCATCTCCTTCTCCACTGTTCGCCTCCATGTTTCTTTTTCCATCTGCTGTCCAGCGTAAGGCTGTCTTGGGCAGTGTGCCAGGTGACATTCGGCACACGTGTCCAAGCCATCTCCATCTTCTCTTCTTTATCTGTGTGGCCAAGGATGTTGCATCTGTTTTGCGGTGCAGCTCTTCATTAGTGATGGTGTTGGGCCAAAATACTCCTAGGATCTTCCGTAGACACTTGTTTTGTGTACTAGCTTGGCTGTCAGTTTCCAACACTCGGAGCCGTAGAGAAGTACACTGAGAACATTACTATTGTACAGTCTCGGTTTTGTTTCCAATCTCAGTTGCTTGGATTTCCAAATAGGCTTCAGCATAGCGAAGGTCTGACTTGCCTTTCTGGTCCTAGCCGTGGCATCTTTTGCAGAGTCTCCATCTGTTGTGATTTTGCTTCACAGGTATGCAAAGTCCTGAACGTCTTCCAAAGCATCACTGTTGTTTATGTTGTTTATGGTGATGGGGTTATCTGTCTTGTTGTTGATCCTCATCAGTTTGGTTTTTGCTGTGTTGAGCGTTAACCCAATCTGTGGTGCTGTTGTTGTGAGTTTGTCCATCTTTTCTTGCATGTCCTTGTGCCTGTTAGACAGCAGTCCAATGTCATCTGCATAGTCCAGGTCTTCCAAGATCGAGGTAAGTGTCCATCTGATGCCTCTGTTTCCATTTGTGGTGATTTCTATCATCAGCCAATCGATGGCAAGGATGAAAAGAAATGGTGAGAGAATGCATCCCTGTTTTACTCCGGATTTTACGCTAAAGCTGTCTGACATGTGACTGTTACAGGCGACTTGACACTGGACGTCTGTGTAAATTATCTTGATCACATTTACCATCTTCTGTGGGATCCCGTAGTGCCGTAGTATTCTCCACAGGGATTCTCTGTGAAGGCTGTCAAAGGCATTTTCAAAGTCAATGAAAGCAATGTAGATCGTATTGTTCCATTCCGTGCTTTGTTCCAAAATCTGCCGTAGCGTGAAAATGTGGTCGATGCATGACTTTCCTCTTATGAATCCGGCTTGTTCCTGGCGGAGGATTGTATCAGTAGCTGCTGATATTCTCTTCAGGATTATGCGGCTGAAAATCTTGCATGTCATTGATAACAAGGTTATGCCCCGCCAATTGTTACAGTTCCCCAAGTCGCCCTTCTTTGGTAGCTTGATAATTGTGCCTGTCTTCCAATCATCTGGTGTGTCTTCTTCATCCCATATTCTCTGGAAGATCTGGCATAGGATTCTGGGTGTCTCTTGTTCATCTGCTTTCAGCATTTCTGCGCAACGCTGTCGCTTCCTGGTGCTTTTCCATTCTTCTGGGCTTTAATGGCTTCTCTGACTTCTGCTTCTGTGATTTGGTCGAGGTTGATTTCAAGGTCATCTGCTGCCTCCGGGATGTCTGCAAGTCTGGGTGGATCTGCACGATTGAGAACCTGTTGGAAATGCTCCTTCCATCTCTCTATCTTCTCTTTCTCGACTGTGATTATCTTTCCATCTGCATCTTTCAGTGGGAGATTCTGGTTTGGACCTGTATCTCCTTTCAGCTTCTTGGTTATTTGGTAGAGTGACTTCATATCCTTTCTTCTTGCTGCTGCTTCTGCGTCTTCTGCGAGGTTTTCAATGTAAGTGCGTTTGTCTACTCTGGTACTCCGTTTTACTTCTTTGTCTTTTTGTGAGTATTCTCTTGAAAGCCTTTCTTTGAATCTTGGGGACTTTGTGGTGAGCAGCTTTTTCTTTATTCCTTTCCTTTGGTCTATTTTGTCCCAAGTTGATGTGGAAATCCACTGCTCTTTCTTTGCTCTTCTGTAGCCTAGCACTGCTTTCCCTGCTAGCTCCATGGCCATGTTGAAACTGTGTATAGTCATCTCTGTTTCCTCCTGCAGAATACCAAAACTGTTCTTCAGAGCAATTGTGAACTGTTGCTTGGTTTCTGGGTTTTGTAGCTTGGTGGTATCAAAACGCTCTTTCTTCTTCTCTCCTGTCTTTGCCTTTCTCAGTTTCAGAGCAAGTTTTCCTATCAACAGGTTGTGGTCGCTGCCAACATCAGCTAGTCTCCTTGTTTTGACGTCTTGTAGAGAGCGTCTCCATTTTCCATTTACAAGGATGTGATCTATTTGACTCTCAGTTCTGCCGTCTGGGGATCTCCATGTCAGCTTATGTATTGTCTTATGTTGGAAGAGTGTCCCTCCAATCACGAGGTCATTCTCCCCACATATGTCGCACAATCTGCTGCCGTTATCAGTCATTGTACCTGTTTAGTGTTTGCCCATGATCCTTTCCCTGTTAGTGTTGTCGCTCCCAACTCGTGCATTGAAATCTCCAAGAACCACTAGTACGTCATGTTTGGGGATGTCTTCCAAAATTGACTGAAGACTGTCATAGAAGTTATCTTTTTCTTCTTTTTCTGCTTCCTCTGTAGGTGCGTAACAGGTTACCACTGAGAGTTTGATAAATCTGGACTTAAATCTAGCATAAAGAAATCGTTCAGTTATTGGTTTCCATTCAAGAAGAGTGTTACCTTTCTCCTTCTGGATGATCAGGGCTACTCCCTGTCTATGCTGGTTGTCCTCTCTGCCTGACCACAGTATGGTGTCTCCTGTCGCCAGTTGTCGTTTTCCAGCTCCAGTCCATCTAGCCTCCATGATACCTAGAAGGCTGGTTTTGTATTGGTGCATTTCCTGGAGAACCTGTGCCAGTCTTCCTGTCTGATATAGTGTTCTCACATTCCAGCATCCGATGTTGATAAAAGTTTTGGGTGTAAGGAGATCCGCCATTGGGGTGAAGACTTCCTTGCGGGTTTGGTCCCCATCCTTCATAAGTCCAGTTGCCTGTACTGCTTCTCTCCTACCGCCCGGTGCAGTTTTCTCTCTTGTTTCAGTTTCCGTAGCTAGGCTGTTTTTACGGGGTGGGGTCGCTGGCCCCACGCCCAACCCTCCTCTTTTTTCCGGGCTTGGGACCGGCAGGAGATTCTCAAAGAGCATTTTCCAGGCAGAGTTAATGAATACAATTAATATATATTTGTATTTTGATGAGTGTGACTGATAGACAACATACTGATGCAATCAACATTCGGCTTCAATTATATTTTACATATTTGTGTGGGATCGAGAAGGTTATGCTGATGGCTTACCGACTGGAAATTTAATAGAGAACATCCTTTCAAATGCCACCAATAAAAAGGAAACAGTGCAATCAAATATTGCAACCATTGAAATGTATAAATAAATATAGGGCTTTGTGGGAGTTTGGTACTTTGATTATCATATCCAATGTACTAAATGTCCAGTGAAAAGTAGCAAACGTTAGTCATCAGGCAGAAATAGCTAGAAAACACAAACGTCTACCAACCCCGATGGAGGACAAGCTGCCCCTGACTATTCGTCCTGTTGCTACATGTGTACCATAAGGTAATAAGGCGACATGACAACCTCAGGATGGAGGTGCAGCAGTAATTGAATCGGATTACAGAAGCTCGGTTAGTGATTCCAAATTTGTTTTAGGGTTTGGAGATTGCCGCACATTAATAAACTATCAACGGCAAAATATATTGTTTATTATATTTGATCATGTTTTAAGAAACACGTTCTTAAAATGTATTTTGGCGGGCAACTTTTCAGAGGGAAGGAACCTTTGGAAAGTTGTTGGTCCAGCAGCAACTTTTTTAGATGAAGGTTATATATTGCTCCTCAGCATCTTTTTTGATGTTTCCTGCCTTTGTCATGTTTACTTTCCAAGTAGATGTAGGATACACTTAACACAAACTCGCTCCTGTGGTTTTATTACAATACATGGCTGCTAGGTGAATCATATATGTAGTGTATCTGCCTTCTGTGGTATGACCTTGTTTTGAAACGAATACGCCGTTGCAACTATGTGGTTTCATCCCTGTGTAAGTCCAACAATGCTCTAACACTGTATGTTAATTCGTGATCCACCCAGTGTATTGTAATGGGGTAGATGGACTTTCTTAATGTTGGGGATTCGTGAGGTAGAGGATTCGTGAGGCAGAAATCATGCAATTAATTCTCCAGCTCAGAAGAAAATGTGTCCAATAATGTATCATTCTTTTATAAAGATTTATTTTTATTGACCACAACTGACTTTTATTTCCTTTTTAATTTTGGCACAAATGTCACTTACGTCGTAATATTTTGTTCATTGCATCCTAGCCACGCATAAATATTACCACTAGATCAGTTTTAGTACCAAATACATTGCACATGTACTATTACATGGTTCACTGACATGTTATTAAAACATTTTTGGCAGTAAAATTCTTTGCGGACTAGCATAAGTGTAAAACATGCTTACTCCCAGAAACCTATCAAATCTCCCGGACGGGTGAACAAATATGAAAAAAGTATATTTGTGTGGCCTCAATTAACAATCCGTCCTTTTACTCACGCCCACAACAAAAGCAGGAGTTAATCCAGTTAAACTTTGTGCAGACTGTCCAACGGAGGATTGACTAAATTTGATCCACGTGCCTTGCGTGTTGCATTGTTTATAATATGCTGTTATCGCTCAGCTATGTGCAATCCGTTAAATATCCACTCAAACAGTGCCCATCAATGCATCTCCACTTTATGCAAGTTTTCTTATAATCATACAAAACGTTAAAACTTAGAATTTGAGATTCCGATAATATAATGAGGGCTCATAATATTATTTCTTTTTCTTCCAGGTGCCTGCAGATATTGTTGAGCCAACGTTGTCTGGGCCTTCCTTTTGGTTTTGGCCATCTTTATTCGTCGTAAGTAACGGATGAGAGAAACACGTGGCTTATCGCTATTTGGCGACACCCTGTATCATTCGTTTGGCTTGGACGCATAGTGTAGCTTGGACGTATTGTATGCTGCATCAATAACTCTAGCTGCATATAACGGTCCGCGACGCTTTACTTAGCTGTGACGTAATGTGGACAATCAAAATGGCGAGCACGCCAAACAGCTTGGAGCTGACCGTGGCGCTATTGTATTACGTTATGTTGGTGGCATCTGAAGGATAGATGCAAATAAAGACACCACCGTTCTAAAGTTGACTACAACATTAATTTTGACCCTCATTGTTAGCCTAATCCTGGTAACTCCTGGTGGGCTGCAACATGTTAATCATGCCAGTATACTAATACGGACCAGTACGTGAACGTTGTGCAGAACCACTGATCTACGTAAACCGTAAACACATTTGATTTGTGCCCGTTCTCTTGTGTCGCTACACTTTTCCCCGCCTCTGCACAGCACAGACTGCGTCACAGGAGTTGTACACTGAATTGTCTGGTTTGGAAAGGCATTCTATGAGATGTTGAATCGTGTATTCCTTCCTCACACTGGACAACTTACAAAGCTTGGTGAAATCTTCTCTACGTGCAAACAATCCACACGTGCATCAAATAATTGTTTTCAGTACAAAAAACGTGCAAGTCAGAAAACAAATAATGGGCTATACGTGGCTTCATGAGTAGTCTACGATATTTTGTTCAACAATATGTTAAGGAGAACATTCATGTTTTACTCTAAACCTGCTTTTGAAAGAAACAGACGGTTCAGTGCATACACTATTTATTCAAATGTAGTGAATTAGGTGGAGATCCGAACGCATAATACATAAGATAATGTTCTTGACAATCCACTATGCGTAAGTGATTGTTTACTAGCTACACTCTACAACAGTGTCGTACGAACGTACGTATCTGTTTCTCTATATGTAATTGTTTATATAAACAAAACACAGTTAACAATCTGCAGTCAATGCGTGTATCAGAATAAGCAGTGCTATATGCAGTGAAGGACAACATGCTAATGCCACGTCGTAGCGTCAGCTGTGAGCACAATCTGGAATACGCATTAGGAATACGCAATAATAAGCAATTTATTCTAAAGTATTAACATCATAGTTAACATTGCAGCAGTCAAGAGTAACAAAATGTTACTCACACGTTAGAAAAACTTGAGGAAAAAATTTGATAAAAACCAGGTCACACACAACAGTCTACATAATTATAAATATATATGTTTGTAGACATATTTGTGTACTTAGTGTTGTATTATTTTATGGACACAAATACATGATTCACACCAGTACAATTGTTAGGCAAGTATTCTGGTCAATATATATATATAATTATTAGTTCCGTGTTCGTCATCTTCGACATGTTCAAGCGCTCGTGGGAGAGATTCTTTGGGCCACCTTCTGAATTCACTTGATGCCCTTGGCTGCCAGGTCTTCCTTCACACGCTGTAGATATCCCTGGTCCGGATAGCCGTACCTGAAATCCGTCAATGCAATATTATTAACCGAGTTGTTGTAGAAAAGTATAAAATATACGTATGAAAATATGAACTTGAAATCTATTAATCACTTTACACAGTCACTTTTCTATGTGACAGGGCTCTTTCAATTGTCTTCATCAGACTGGTTATGAATAGATGGCGGCACGGTGGTTGTCGTGTGCAGGTGCTGTTACAGGTGTGGGACCCTGGCCATCGGGACCTGTTCATGTATTCGGGGGGGGGGGTGGATGGGTCACAAATAACAGTATCTGCGTACAATGACTAAAAACATTACTGTGAAAAAAGGGTACCTGGATTACAAGTGAATTAATGATGATTCTCTTCCCAACTATAAACTTCATATATTTATATCTGAACCACACAATCGCTGTACGATACCAATCACTTTTTGTTTATTACAAAATGTCAGCACAAATATTTCTTTGCATACTGACTGTGCAGACACTGCCAAGTGTTATCAGGAAAAACATACTTTTTCTGTGAATAATCTTAACTGAAATAGCACGCTAAAATTTAACTGATTTAAATGTTTAACTCCTTTCATTGGACCCACATCACAAGTCACCATGTGCCCTGTCCCTACCATTCATCTGCTAGGTGTTGTAACTGTTAAAACAGTTACCCCACCTAGCGGATCATTGAGAATAGACATGATAACTCTTAAATAGTTGCTCCACCTGGTGGGTCACTGTGAAACTACAACTATATCAATGTAATAAAAACACACTTTAGAAACATCGACTTTATAGTTTTAAATCTTGATTAATTGATGTTTGGCTTCGAATAGTTTTCAATATTGATTGAGCATATAAAACGTTTTAAAGATACACATTACATATTTTTATCATCACTTTTATTCAGGACACTGTTATGCCTGAGAAAAACCTAAATGTGGTATATTCATCGGGATTCATGGTGACTGAATGTATCTCACAGCCTGTAGGACATTCGTGTACTCATGACTTCCCCAAATACGCCAGTCTGAAATACTCCCAGTTTTATATCACTCTCGTGGCTTCCCAAAATAATAATAATTAACAAAAACATCTACAGCACCCAAATCCTCAGGAACACAAGCTCAGAGGCAACAAACTAGAATAGTTAAGCATGATTTCAAGACACTTTTGTGAATTTCCAAATAGCCTCGCAATATTATACAGCAGTTGAGTCACTTAATCTAAACACCTAGCTATTATGACTTTCCTAAATGACCTTAGTATTATGGCAGTTGTGTGACTTTCCTATGCTGAGCAATACTGTAGTTAGGTGAGTTCTAAAAATACTGGCAGTCGTAGTAATTATAAGATTTCCTCAGATTCCCTACATGTCTCGTGGCACTGACTGAATCGCCTAAAGCAGCAATGGCAATGTTGTTGCTTGTACATCCCTATATAACTCCATCTTCTGTGATGTGTGGCACTCCATATGGTGTGGCACATTTGAATTCCTCAAATGCACAATTTTATGCCATAATATTATATTTGATTTAGCCTGTCAACCCATCAGTCAAACATTGTCAATTACTACACCTCATGCTATGAGAGAACTGTCGGAGAAGACAAAGCTTTGACTACTGACCTATCTGGTCCACCATATTGGCTGGTCTTGTGATGGATATCATTCCATGTGACACAGTCATCCTGACCGGAGGTCACTGATCGACCCACAGTGAAGGTCAGGCGCTGACCAAAGGCCTACAAAATAATCAGACCTGTACTTTGACACCGACATAGACATACAAGAATGGAGCCACTCGTGACAACATCCCAGGTAAATTTTAAAATAAATTTACACCATTATTGATTAATTAATCATCATCAAAACGATGTATGTGAAAGATAACAAAGAGCATCATTTAAATCACTATGTTAATGCGTTGTTTCACTAAGATAAATTAAATGAAGAAATCAAAGGCAGTGTTTTGTCTTTATATTCAATATGTTTGCTATGGAGATAATATGTTGATAAACCTTCTTAGTTCTTTCTAACATAATTATTTTATTTAAGTATACAACAGTGTATTAGCTGACTAACTTCACCCAAATTTAATTAAACCAAAATAAAGCAAATGACTTTTTAAATGTAACTTAACAATCACTACACAAACATCACAGAATGCACAACAGGCATTCTCTCTCTTGTACATTCATTACTTTTATTCATGTTTAGTCTCACCATAGTAACGTTAAAATTACCTTCTCAACTCAATGTTTAGTCTCACCATGGTAATGTTAAAATTATCTTCTCAACTCAAGTTTTAGAATAATTTCACAACAAATCAAACCTACCAAGTATCCACTATGACCTGCTAGCAGGTTTGTCCAAATTTTTATTTAGTTTTGGTGAAATCATCGGATAAACTAATCAATTATTATGACCATGGGATGGGAAAAAGGACAAAAGTGATCTGGCTCCATATAAGGCCACAGTTTTTTTATTTTTATGTTTACGGATTGTTACAGTCATGTCTAACATCAGAGGGGAAAAAAATAAAAATAAAAAATGTTTTACTGTCATGTCAAACACAGGACGGGTGAAAAAGAGACATGAAAGATGAAGGGGTAAAGGGTTAATCAAGGCCAGTTTTTTTTTAAGTTTTTGTATGGATTATTACAATAGTGTTTAAGGTAGCTGGGGTGGATATTATATGCTTATCTTGAATTGATTAGTTTAAGTTTTTAAGATAAATTAACAATTTCTTCACAGATTGTAGATTACATAGTACTTAATATTCCAGATTAATAACATTTGCAGTTTTTCATTGATTTGGTTATGTTACAAGATTTTTTTTACATTTTTGTAAATGTAAAAAATAGCCCCAAAATGCAAAATTATTTCGTTTTGGGAAAATCCCCAAAGAAATGAATGACACACATATAAGTATGACAGTGTCACTGATAACTTAAAAAAGATATATTTTGGTTAACATAAACGAATTACGTCTGCTATACCACCGTGAATGAATTAAACAAGTTGAATGACAGCTTAAAGTGGCAGTGTATTTTTGATACAAACGCTTCACCAATCGTAATTCGACATCGTATTATGTTGCCTACATGTAAGAGGCATTCATACGCCAAATTGCAACGTCGTAAGTATTGTAGTTTTTCTAAAATAAGAAATGAAGCATCATTTCCTGGTTATTAATGAATACGCAATCTCAACAAATGTTTGTTTTTGTCGAAATTTACAGTTTTTCACTGGCATTTTACGTATTGTTGACAAAACATGGCCATTTGTAATATTGACACGTCCCCTTAATTTGCCGCCACAATCCGGCGGGGTCACCAGGTCACATATACGTTGCCATTCTCTTACAGAACATTATTCACACCAATTTTGAACGAAACTGATCATTTGTATTGTGTATTAACAGTCGGAGAATAATGAGTTGTCTGCGTAGTAATGCGGTACAACGCTGCTGTGAAAGGCGTTCCCCGGCGTGGTGAATATATTTTCGGTATCGCAGTGCTTCTCTGCCATTCGATTTTTGTGAACATTTCGTTTTTCTGACATTATATTTGATTTTTATAGATTATTATTATAATAGATTAGTTGTACAAAAAAGTCACGTGAGAATGTTGGCGGGACATTAAAAATAAAAAAACAATACCACTTTTTTTTTATAAATTCACCAAAATGTGGTCGGCGGATCCGTGAACTGAAAAAAATTAAAGCCGTCGCCTAAATAATAAAAATAATAGTATTATAACAATAGGTAATTCACACTTTCGCAAGTTAACAGATTTAATGATTAGTCGATTCTTTCACCAATGTCAAAAAAAGTTACTTTTTTTCTTTTTTGACTAAACCAAATTAAAATTAATGGCGAAGGAACTTTTAAATTAGGCTGGTCATGCAATATTGCAGCTGTTGCTGAACAACATTCGTTTGTGAATAGAACAGGATTTTGGAAAGCCACATTTAAGCATGTTTGTTACCGGTAACTCAAAGTATTTGAGTTCATGTACACTATCATTATGTACATCTTAAGGTGAACACATAGTGATAACATTAAAGTGGCAATAAAAAACAGCATGACAGTTTGGAAAGACTAAATATAACAACATGAGCATACCCGTTAACAGTCTTATTGTTCAGACATTGTTAACATATGACTGCAACATGTCATTATTACATACATATTTAAGTAATTAGCATAAAAAGAAAATCTAATGCAGTATATATTAATAACTATAAACAATTATTAACATCTGTATTACTGTTATTCTGAAGGCACCAGTGGCGTCTCAAATTTTTTATGGGGAAGCAAAAAAATATTTGAAATGCCAGCTATGATGGAAATGGTGTTATTAAAAAAACATTCAAGTACTACAAGTACTATATTTTGTCACTAGGTGGATAGTAGTTGCTGAACAACATGCGTTTGTGAATAGAACAGGATTTTGGAAAGCCACATTTAAGCATGTTTGTTACAGGTATCTCGAAGTGTCTAAGTTCATGTACACTATCATTATGTACATCTTAAGGCTAACACATAATGATAACATTAAAGTGGCGATAAAAAAACAGCATGACAGTTTGGAAAGACTAAATATAACAACATGAGCATACCCGTTAACAGTCTTATTGTTCAGACATTGTGAATATATGATTGCAACATGTCATTATTACATACATATTTAAATAATTAGCATAAAAAGAAAATCTAATGCAGTATATATTAATAACTATAAACAATTAGCAACATCTGTATTACTGTTATTCTGAAGGCACCAGCGGCGTTTCAAATTTTTTTATGGGGGAGCAAAAAAATATTTGGAATGCCAGCTATGATGGAAATTGTGTTTACTAAACAAACATTCAAGTACTACATTTTGTCACTAGGTATATATATATTTTTTGCACTGACAGGCAATGTTTTAATGGGATGGGTCACTGTTATTATTGGTATGACCTATGTAAAAAAATGACCGCCCACTTGCCCCACTAAATATGCCAGTGAATGGCATATGAAAATAAGATCCAAATAACCTCAAACACTGTATGACATACCCGTTTCAAGAGATCAAGGATTCTGCGCCCATCTTTGTTTTCTGGAAGGTAGGCTGTACGGTGTGTGCCATAGAAGGGTTGGCCTGGGTGTGGGTGTTCTCTCTGTAACAAGTGTGAGATCATGATGACACTGGACCAGACCTGGGTGCAGGTGTTTTCTCTGTAACAAGTGTGAGATCATGGTGACACTGGACCCGACTTGGGTACAGGTGTTCTCTCTGTAACAAGTGTGAGATCATGATGACACTGGACCAGACCTGGGTGCAGGTGTTCTCTCTGTAACAAGTGTGAGATCATGGTAACACTGGACCAGACCTGGGTACGGGTGTTCTCTCTGTAACAAGTGTGACATCATGATGACACTGGACCAGACCTGGGTGCGGGTGTTCTCTCTGTAACAAGTGTGAGATCATGATGACACTGGACCAGACCTGGGTGCGGGTGTTCTCTCTGTAACAAGTGTGAGATCATGATGACACTGGACCAGACCTGGGTGCGGGTGTTCTCTCTGTAACAAGTGTGAGATCATGATGACACTGGACCAGACCTGGGTGCGGGTGTTCTCTCTGTAACAAGTGTGAGATTATGATGACACTGGACCAGACCTGGGTGTGGGTGTTCTTTCTGTAACAAGTGTGAGATCATGACGACATTGGACCAGACCTGGGTGCGGGTGTTCTCTCTGTAACAAGTGTGAGATCATGACGACATTGGACCAGACCTGGGTGCGGGTGTTCTCTCTGTAACAAGTGTGAGATCATGATGACACTGGTTGAGACTTGGGTGTGGGTGTTCTCTCTGTAACAAGAGTGAGATCATGATGACACTGGACGAGACCTGGGTGCAGGTGTTCTCTCTGCAACAAGTGGGAGATCATGATGACACTGGACCAGACCTGGGTGCGGGTGTTCTCTCTGTAACAAGTGGGAGATCATGACGACACTGGACCAGACCGAGAGTCAAAACACACGGCTCCTTCCATGTATTCCACACACAAAACAATGTAGTGATTTAGACATTGTTTACTTCACAAGAAACTTGATTATAATCGACAAGTATTTCAGCCTTCGTGAAATATTTGGAGAACCAAGTTTCTACAAGTTAAACAATGTCAAATTTAACAAACCAAGAAACCTAAACATTCCAGGAACTCCTTGATTATTCTCCAAATGTACCTTGATTACTCATTGCATCAACTGACTAGCAAATAACCTAGCAAAGCAATTATATAAAATAAGTATAAAATAAAGTGATAATGTTAATTAATATAACATATTTATCATAATTACTAATTTATTCTCTTCTAATATACCCTACATGTCATGAAAAAATAACTAATAAACTATGTTCCAAAAGTTAGTTAACTTAATTTTGCATCATAAATATGTGAATCACAACTGCAATGTTCACCCACTGTCTGCGTGCCGTCAGGAAAGGAATACTCAATGACAATAGTTCGACAGGAGTAACCAGGCAGGGCTGTACTCCAAATAGTTGTATGCATTGTTCCACTCTTTGGCTGGTTTCCTTGTAACATGCCATAAACAGTGCGACATACGGGACACTCTCGTTTCTGGTCGAAGCATTTATTGATGCATGCTTCACAGAACTTGTGCTTGCAGGTTGGCAATATCTTCGGCTTGACCATCATCTCCAGGCATATTGGACACTGGTCACGTCTGGGATCTCTACTCGAGGGTAAAGCAGATTTCTGGCTGTTTTCCTCAGATGTGCTGCTTTGCTGTTCAAAGGTCTCCTGAATTAACTTCACCATCGCTGTGTTGATGTCCACCAGGTGTATGTCCCTAAGTCTTGACTGATGTGCTTCACTGTGGCAGAACTTGGTCACAGCTTCAAACATGGTCTGTGCAACCAACTCACTGGGGACACCATATATACCTGAAATCACAAGACATTTCCCCTATGTTTCATGTCCCAAGGTGTACCCATCTAAACAAAATTTTATAACTTTTCATGTTGAGAATATGGAGAAGCGTACACATCGATACTACCTAATCCTAGAACCAGTGTGTCTGCAATACCAAATTCATAACAAGAAACATATTTGTTTGAATTTTTTTTAACTGCCACCTGTTTTGTACAATTATGTTTTATGGCTCATAATGTCTAAAATTTATAGTGTCTTTCATTCTCCCTTTTGTCATTGGTTGAAATACATTTAAGTTGAAATATATTTAATTCATCTTTTGTTTAATAAAATGTATTATTTTGACTTTATTTGACACATATTTAATTACTCATTGTTCCAGGTATGTCTGGTTTTATACTTGTACAGGTTTTATACCTGTACAGGTTTTATACCTGTACAGGTTTTATACCTGTATGCATTTTAAGGTGATGCTAAAATATAGAGCCCTCTGATATCCACTGACATCTTAATGCAGTTTATAATGAAAACATCCAGTGAGTGATTTTTTAATGCTAGCCATGAAACAGCCATGAAAATGTTTACAAAACAGCTAAAGTAGTTCTTCAAAAATGTGTGCTGTGTTAATGACTGCTCAGGTAAAGAGGTCACATTGAGTAATGTTGTGACCAAGGGCGTGTGCAAGATTTTTTTAGGGAGGCAAAAAATTTTGTGATAACATTTACATTTACCAAAATGTTCACTTTCAATAGACAGTCAGTTTTGACATCATTGTATATATCCAGTTAACAAATATACTGTCAACACAACTAATAAACTATCTATTTGCTGTAAAATACCAACATTTCACAAAAATCCAGACCTGGGGGGCAAGTGCCCACCTCCGGACACCCATAGCTCTGACCTATCATCTGCTGCCATACTCACCTGAACTGACGGCAGGTATTGCGATGCTGGAGTAGTCTTTACTTGCCATCAGGCAGCTGGTGAAAGCTTGGTGCAGAATGCGAAGGCAATCATTCATGTTTTTATAATCATGCCACACTGGTCCTACCACATGGTAAACTTTCCTACACGGCAGTTGTCCAGACGAAGTCATCACTCCATCACCATCATCAATCTCTCCACGCTCCTGGATAATTCTGTGACACTCCTGTGTGAACTCTGGACCAGCTGCCCGTGCAATGGCTTCAGCAACACCACTACCATGGTCAAGACGTCCATTGGCTGCATTCACAATGACATCAACATTCATCTTTGTAATGTCTCCCTCGTGTACATGGACCTTGGTTGACGCGACTTCATAGGTCTTCTGTGGTACAACAGTATAATAGTTACTTTTTAATGATATGGACCTTATATAATTTATTTATCTATTTATTAACATATTTTAACTTATTATGGGCTAATTTTACTGATTCTATCATAGAAATGACTACTCATTTGTTTTGTGGTGTGATTCACATGAAATGGCTTAGGTAAAACCCACATCTTTCATTCACATATGTAATGAGAAAATGCCCTATATGATTAGTATTATCAAATAACACACCCTCGGTCAAATACCCATACCACTTGAACCCCGGTCACATACCCCGACATTTACATCACCCAGGCCCATCATGTGTTCACAATTTCATCAAAACTGGAGGTGGTTGAGGACAATGCAAAAGGCAATACCTTGTAACTTTAAGCCATGTGGCATTACGCCACGTGACATTACGCCACATGACATTACGTCACATGACATTACGGCATGTGATATTACGCTACGTGACATACGCCATCTGACATTGCAACTGGGTGCAACAGATGAAAGATGTCGAAACCACTTTCCCCACTTTTGGCATTACATTAGATGAATGCGGGGGTTTGTCCACATGTACACTGTAATTAGTGTTCATGGGGGCTGTACATGTGTTCAGTTCCTGCCAGGTTTGCTTTGGAGAGCTCTAATTCCTGTTAATGTTCTTCCCAGTGTTTGTGTGCATGTATGTGTTGCGCTATTCATGCATGTGTTGCGCTATTCATGCATGTGTACACATATATGTGTTGTAGGTGAATATGCTGAATTAGTATACCTGGTCATCACCATGATGCTGTGCTGATGTACTGGACTGTGGTGCTTGCTTAGATCTGGCTCCTGCTTTGGAACAAACACAGCAGAAACTACTTCCATGATACATTTCAGTATTGTATGATTATCATCTACTCAAAACACCAACTTGCTAAACAAACAACAACAAAAGTACATCCATGGAAACAGTGAGACGGAAAGCGGGACGGATGGACGGACACGTAGTTATAACAGTGACGACAGAGAGATAGAGGGGGCACTCAACAGGGGGACTGCTGTAGTTGCACCTGTGTTTTAATTGTTCGTCTTCTTTGTGCTCGCGAGGTCGAGATTTATAATTGAATGTGTACTCACTCGACCAATGAGTACATAGAGTACTACAGAAGTGTAGTCAACACATTGTTCTCCAGGTTCAAAGCGATATTAATTGTGTACGTCAGACGGCTACGTACATAGTAGCAATATAATCACTCACGATGACAATGAAAAGAACAGTGAAGATAGATATCACTCTAAATTGTAAAGAAAAATAGTGAATGTAAATATAACTTAGTTACTTAATGTCTAGAAGATAAAAATGAAACAGTTAAATCTGACCGGTAATTTTGAAGTCTAACGCTAAAGCAGGTATGGCCCGCCAGGACCACCCTTACTGATAATTTGGATGCCTATAAATGTACCTTGTGCCGGCTCCTTGGAAACGCTCCTCCGGGATATTTATACTCCCGGTTTCCCTAAATCAGACGCCATCAATAAAGGCGCTGTGGTTGCTTAAATACCCAATACGCTTTACCATTGGTCAACTTGTTAAATCCATCCACCCTCTCAACCGCTGGACAATGACATCTGCCTGCACTTCCTTGCCAAGTTTGCAAGTTAAAATTTTGAACTCTTGGAGCTGGGCCAAATCCAGGGTTCCCAGGCTCCTCAACAATGTTGACCTCCGAGGTCATAGTAATTTAACAAATGTCAGGATTAAAAGGGGGACTAAAGTTTCTAAACATTACCATCAATCTTTGGCGCCATATGGATCTCGTCCATATTCACTTGGGTGGTTTAACTACAAACTTTTCGAAACCTGCTTTTCTGTAGCTAATTTAGGCTTAATACATCGAGTAACACCTCCTAATGACTAGTAACATTAGCTGATAAAAACAAATTAAATCAAACTGGCATATACTTTACAGTATGATGCAAGTATACCATCATTATAACCACCCGAAAATTTGTACTTTCATGAATCCCTCCCCGCACCAATTCAAGTATAAATCCATTTGAACGTTGCTGTCAGATACCCCAACATGTTTATTATATTTACCTCGACGGTTGTCAGCGATATCCCTTTGTACCACTTCCAGGCGTCCAACGTTCGGTTCTTGTCGACCAGCCAGAAATGACAACCCCAAGGACCGTTCGTCTGAACACGTCGTCTCTTCGCTCTCGGCCAATGTACGCAGGCGTTTTATGAGCATGACGTGCTCTACGAGAATTTCGATGTGATTGCGGCCTTCTACGTCGTCCTATATAGAAACCCATCAACACAACACAACGTCGTAATTTATCATCTCTGATCAATGTTGGGAGACTGTATTAGTCAGAAACGGTATATACTAAATTGAAGCGTTTAATTTGCTCTCTTGATCATGAATGTAAATGTAAAAGAGCTGACATACCTTCAAACAGTGAAAGTTGGTCATGTCGGATTCTATAATTTCCAACTTGTTCAAAAGTGGTCTGAGTTCTTCTTTACGTGTCTGTTGCAGATTGTGTAGGAGTTCGACTTCCTGCTTCTGGATACTTGCTATCATCATCGACGTCTTTTCTTTGATTCCAGCTTCTATCTGGTAAACAACAAAATATATAAATGAAAAGCAATCATAGAAATATAAATGCTAAATAAATTATGCCAGTACAAACAAATATGTCATTATTTAAATAGAGGAAAATGTAAAGGGTGCCGCCTTTACAAACAAACATACAATAAATATTAAATGTAACGGACGATTGCGATTAAGTAGGCACCGTTAACACTCTACATTGTTGCTCATTAGTTTATAAAACTAACATTCAGACACACATTGTTAATATGTGCTACTATTTCAGAACCATCAAACGAGCGACACTTTGCTATTCACAGACAACCTCGATAGTGCTTAGCGAAAAGTGAAGCAAACCTTCAAGAATGAATGGTAGATTAGAAAAGGATGTTCGACTGACATGGACTGAGAGTAAATATGCAGAAGCCTGAGGTAATTTAAGTGGAACAGCGGAACAAAGATCTCGATGCACGAAGGGGAAGGAAGACAATGAAACAGCGAGACAGCTTTGTATAAATAGGAGGAGTGGTTTGCGGGGACACAGCGGCACAGAGGCGGGAATTCATGCAACAAAATTTATGGCGAATGCGTGGAGGAAGGTGGAACGAGTGATTGGAGGGATATAAACATTTATCTTGGAAGAATTGTCTGTGTGAAACGAGTAGATAAAAAAATGTAGGAAGAAACGTTCAGAAAGAAGCTGGTGAGGAGTCTGTAAAGTGTTCTGGACTCTTGGAGTGATTGGAAGGCGAAAATTTTACGAAGAGAGCGAATCCGACCGGAGTGGAAGGTAGAAAGAGAAGAGGAAATCCGCAACTAAGATCGGCGGACTGTGTAAAGAAAAGAAAAGTTTGGCTGGAAAGGATGAGGGGTGAAATCGAGAATGAGAGTGAGAGTGAAGACTCATGGTAGAGACGGCAGCGAAACGGCACCAGTGATGGAAGAAGTAGGGAATTGAGGGCAAACACGTACGCACGCACACACACGCGCGCACACACACACACACACACACACACACACACACACACACACACACACACACACACACACAAACAAAAACATGTATATACACACTATGTGTGTGTGTGTGTGTGTGTGTGTGTGTGTGTGTGTGTGTGTGTGTGTGTGTGTGTGTGTGTGTGTGTGTGTGTGTGTGTGTGTGTGTGTGTGTGTGTGTGTGTGTGTGTGTGTGTGTGTGTGTGTGTGTGTGTGTAATATAAACAAATTGCAATGTGACTAGTTATAAACACCTGCTGATACGATTGGAGAATCTGTGAACGCAAAGCATCTACTTTTGCCTTTACATTGGACTGCTGCCCGACCTTGCCTTCAATGACCTTCTGAAGGTTACGGATGACATCCATGTGTTGTTCGTACAACTCGTCTACATCGGCCACGTCGTGTTCAGCGTGCTTCTGAACGACACACATGGTGCAAACGGCAGTCTTGCAGGTCTGACAGAAGTAGCAACTGTCTTCTCCCTTGTGAACCTGACGTAGAACGAGTGATCAGAAGTCAGTTGAAGCATACGGAATGATTTTTTTAAATACTCACGGTAGTTGTTATTTAATTTTATCGTGTCGGTGGCAACGCTAACATTTTAAGCACTTCGACTACCTTTAACACCCACGGCTATGTCTATGATAATATAGCGCAAGTGCGGATTTGTAGTTTAAAAGGCCCGTTTCCGGTCGATTAATTGTGCGATTGGTCGGAGGATACAAACTGTGTCGCATAAGTTGCCATAACAATAAATAATTGTGCAAACTTCACCAGTAGCAAACATCTGCGATATCTAAGGCGCCGATATTTTTAAAGGTCCACAACTTTTATCGCGAAAAAACTCTAAAACTCGAAACACAATTCATAGCTAAGATACGAAAAGCCAGTTTTACTCGCACAAGAGGACGCCACCCCAGAGCCTTTTTCTCAGCGGGCGCCTTCGGGCGTTGTGTGGAGTACATGGTCGGGTGCTCTCGGGCGTTCTGGGTCTAATCTAGGCAGTGCGAAATGCGAATGTAGAATCGCGTATATCCTGACTTGGGCTTTCCATTATAAGTTTCCCACACCAACAACGAGGGATTTAGATTTTTTATGTACGAACCATCCCAATGGGTCACGGAGCATGCACGCACAATGACGTCAGCCACACACATGCAACACTGACGGAGATATGAGGGAACAAATAAACAAACAAACAAGTAAATAAACAAACAAACACAAACACATACTGCAGCACTTAAAACACTTATGGAAGTGGATCATCCAACATGCACCAGATGACATACTTTAAATTAAAACTTACCTTACACATACGTTCTGTAGACGTTGATTCCTGCAATGCCGACTTTTCGAAGACTTTGTGATCCTTGAAGAGCGGGCTCATGTTGTGTTTGCGCAGACATTCTTCACAGTAATTTGCCTTGCATCTACTACAGTACCCTTTCGCCTCGACGAACTCCTGTGGTCGACATGGGTCGCATATATTTTCCTCACGACGCTTGCGTACTGTCATCCGTCCGAAGGCATCTTTCATCTTATGTGCCTTGAAGTCGTTACGCAACCCGCGGATGCCGTCTGCTGGAACCGATGTCACTTCCCTGCACGTGGGACAAGACAGTTTCCTCAACTGGACGAGACGTGTTTCCTGGTAGGCGTCGTACAAAATTTGAAGACATACCTCACAGAACGTGTGTCCGCATTGGAGTATCTTCGGATTAGTGAATGGTTCGAAGCAGATCGCACATTGCAATAGGTCATCTACCGATGACCAATCGCCGTTCTTTCGAGTAGAATGATTAGCCATGACGATGGATCATAGGTCTTGTCGTTGTTTCTGCATTCAGACATCCATAGATGTCTTGATTATCTAGTTCCTCGCCAGCAATACCGTCCACTATTCAGAAACAAATTACAGGTTGATCAATTATAAATAACGTGTAAGGTATTCTGTGGCAGTTTTAGGCACCATCCGCATCTTAAGACAATCATTTTATTTCACCATATCTTTGAAAATCAAGAAATTCACCGGCTGGCAAGTACAAATTCAGGAAAAAATCACATCAAATGAATTGGCAAATGGAGTGGTAGGCACCGAGTGTCCAATCCCAGTTATGCTACTAGTTCGCTAAGCCTAAGTTAACGATAGGAACAATTAAATCTATGCAAACTTTTGTGATATTTATCTAGAAACACTAATGGCAATGCAAAATTAACTCAAAGCCAAATGATAGTCATGGTTAAATTTCCAAGAACGCTCCAGGCTATACATCTAACGTAGATAAATATTATAATTTTCTACTGTTCCACCTTGCTAACTGATTTCACACCAGCTAATGCGGCGTCCATGCTACACACAGTTTGTGTAGTGCGGCCACGATATGTTAGAAGTGTACCTATCCCACGTGTGGGACATTTTACTTCCCCTGGCATAAGCACCAGATAGAAGGAACCAACGGCACATGCAGAGTGGAGTGAAATAGATCACCCAAGCATTATCACAACAGCAGGTGGACTCGAACCATCTCGACTGGCAGGAGTGAGATTTAGCTTCGGGCGAATTTTTCACTACAGTCAGTGGCCCGCATGGCGACTGGAAATATTTACGGAGCTGCAATATTTTAGACGCAGCGAAAATAAACGGAATGTTAATAATCATCTGAGAAGTGTTATCCTGGCTATATCGCATTTAAGTTAACCATAAATCGTGTGTTTGTGACACGTTTGACATTGCAAGATATATTGCCAAACCGTAGCGACAGCGATATCAATAGGGAGCATTCATTGTATGTTTACGCAACCACATCGACGCTCAACATGTAACTGAACGGTCATTCTACACTGAAATAATAACCGGTCATGTTCACACTCTTGGCGCCGTGTGGCGTCACTATATATATATATATATATATATATATATATATATATATATATATATATATATATATATATATATATATATATATATATATATATATATATATATATATATATTGTGTGAAATGTCAGGAGCAGAACTCTGACCTGTTCTCTACCTATGTCGACCTGACCAAGGCCTTCGATACGGTTAGCAGAGAGGGTCTGTGGAAGATCATGGCCAAGTACGGATGCCCACGGAAGTTTATCTCCATGGTGCAGCAATTCCACGCTGGCATGCAAGCACAAGTTCAGGACAACGGTGAGACATCTGAGCCATTTCCTGTCACAAACGGCGTCAAGCAGGGCTGCGTCTTGGCACCAACACTGTTCAGCCTCATGTTTTCCGCAATGCTGACAGACGCTTTCAGAGACGGTGACGTTGGAATCGACCTCAGGTACCGTACAGATGGCAAGCTGGTCAACCTCAGGAGGCTTCAAGCAAAAACCAAGGTCAAGACAGACATCAATAGGGACTTCAACGGTCAGAGACTCAGTGCAGTGAACAGGTTCACCTATGACACGTATGGATAATAAGGAAATACCAATAAATATTTACTTGGACCTGTCAAAAGCATTTGACACTTTGGATCACTCAATATTAATCGATAAGCTAGAGTTTTATGGCGTAAAAGGAGTAGCTTTAGACCTATTCAAAAATTATTTAACAAATAGAAAACAGTACGTAGAATTTGAAGATGCCCAATCAGATATGCTTAATATCTCCACAGGCGTACCTCAAGGATCAATTCTAGGCCCTTTGTTATTTATAATTTACATAAATGACTTTGCCAAATCTAGTCCGAAATTCAACTTTATTATGTACGCCGATGACACGACACTTTCAATTACCCTAGATTCTTTCGCACAATATAGCAAAAATGAAAATGTAGAATTCATAATCAACACAGAACTGGATAAAATTAATGAGTGGCTCAAATTAAACAAATTATCCTTAAATGTAAATATATATCTAAATCTAAATATATGATCTTCAAAACGGCTAGAAGAAATAATATGATAAATCCAGTAAATATAAAAATAGATAATACATATATCGATAGAGTAGATGAGTTCAATTTCCTAGGGATAAGTTTTAATGAACAATTAAACTGGCAAAGCTACATCAACAAAATTTCAAATAGGTGCTCCCGAATTATAGGTATCCTAAATAAACTTAAACGATTGTTACCTCTTAATATAAAGATTATGTTGTATAACACTTTGATATTGTCACATCTAAACTATGGCTTAACGGCCTGGGGCTATAGATGTGATAGACTAAAAAAACTTCAAAAGAAAGCCGTCCGAATTATATGTTTAAGTAAATATAATGCTCATACCGATCCACTGTTCAAAAGTCTTAATTTACTAAAAGTAGAGATTCGAACCACGATCCTGTGGATTATGAGTCTGACATACTAACCTCTCTGCCACTGCCCCCACATTAATGTAGACCTAAGTTGTGGACTGTTAATGCATGTGTCACCGTTGTCGGTCAACCACATTCCTTGGCATGTCTGCCATTCAACGTATGTTATCTGTCCCGGTGCTCAAGTCAGATGCAGTCAAGCGTGACGGCATGCCCAGCCGTGACCATCAAGTAAACTCGAGTTCTATAACAGCTGTTGACGTTTTATGAACATTCCCACTCTACGGGATGAGCATTAGATCCAACTCATAATTTTCATTACCCACCTCAATGGCATCAAATTTATCACTATTTGTTTAATAAAAGCATGGAAATATCTTACCCATTTGAACTATGCAGTTAAAATTGGCAAACGGAGATACAAATTGGATTATAGTTCCTCTGGTGACACACTGATCAGTAGGACCTGTGCACAGAAAACAGTAAGGTATGGTCCTGGAGTTCTTTAACTATTACAAACAACCGGACAGAACTGATTATTGATCCAAAGGCGTGTCCCCACGTCCCTGAACATCAGCAACATGCCATAGACATTGATACCTTATCTGGGAGTAATTTGGCTAAGAACCGATGATAATAATAATTGAACCATAGTTTACTCCACAAAATAACAGACCTTTGAGAGATAAATGTTACTTCAATAAGTGCTTTGGTTATACGAGAAATGACCTCTCGAACAAATGTCAGTCACAAATAGCTCAAAGGGTGTGCACATTAGCGACTGGTGTTGGGTCTGCAACAAATCGAAACCTAAGACTATGAAAATGTTGTTCACTTCTTCATTATACCCTACGTGTATCCATAGATGTTAGTACAACTTAGAAATTGCGAATGTAACTTTACCTTACTCGTTGCTGAGGCACCAAAGCGTACAGCTTCACGTAACACCGTTCCGGATGACCGGTCTCGCGACCTTTTTAAAACAGTTCGGCTAGTTCGGCCTCGGTTACTGTCCAAGCACTCTTCGATTAGTGTAACTAGAACATGACTCGGGTGTGCCTAGTGCGTTCTGTCGGTTACAAACCTTCATGTCTTTCATACAAAATACCCAAAATCTTGTTAAACGATTGAGACCTGACAACCCGGAAGAAAGGCGTGGTGTTGCACTATTTCTGCCCGTAGGTGACGCCGCCAGTGCTGCAACTTGGCGTTATTTCTGCCGGTAGGTGGCATCGCCAATACTGTCGCTTGACAAAACGTTACGTAAATTATAAGAACCGGTGACGTCCGTATCTTAAGAGTATTAGTTTATTGATAAGTAATTACCATGTCATATTCCAAGAAAACAGACCGTCCGTCCATTCACAGAACATCACAGAAGTTATATCACCTGTGGCCTAGCTCCCAAGATATGTATATATTCCTCTTATCCGGATATTGCCAAATTTCATCGACGGTTTTGCCAGCTTTCTGAGAATGTGTTGGATATGCCTTACTTTGTATACGTTGATACTGACCTGTTTACATTTGTCGGCACCGTCAGTCCAGTAGCAACAGGCTCCGTGAATAACATACTGACACTGTAGCTGGCCACCAGAGGTCACCACTACTTCACCGAACTTGATTCCGTTAGGTGCCTTGATGTCACATTCTTCCTGAAGCGTTTACACACCCTTCTCTACCAGAGATTTGGAAGCGGCGCCATGGTGCAATCGAATCTCTGTAACAGCAGAACTGACAATCGCATCAACCTGGAATAGATCAGTCCACAATTATGGTTAACAACCATGCTGCTTCATCTAATTATTTATCACTTGAGACGTCATCATAGTTCAGTTACTAACAAATTATATACCATATTTAATTTTAGTGGTATCTCTTCAAGCCACCATCACAAGAAGTTATGAATTAAACACCTCAAACGGTCCAAATTGTATCGTTGCGGTTAGATATGAAATACGAACTAAATGACTAATAATTAATTAGCAATTAATTATGTTAAAAGTGTAATTCAAAGATGTTTTAATTAGAAAAAAATAGGGCTACATAATATTTCACATGTAGTGTTTATAATTAATTTTACAACATGGACACGTGTTTTAGTTGAATAATGTATCTGTTTCTAGGACAATGAATGAACCACAAAGAACTAGAGTGGACTCTGGTTAGCAGAATTTCGGATAAAACATAATACGATTTCCTCGAGGAAAGGTGTTGAATGCCATTTGTTGAAGGCAACAACTGTGCGGATTAAAGGGGGGGTGAAGCACTCGAACAACCATAGCCCAAACATAATAACATACCATTTACAGTATATATCACCCTTATATGATGGGCGCAACGCCACGGTAATTTTGTAATATCCTTTTAAACTTTGCCAATATCTTCCCTGGGCGGCGCCATATTGCTCTGCGGGGGGCTCAGCGGCAGAGTGGTTTGAGTACGAGCTCCTGGCACCGCGTTCACACAGTAAAAACCTCTCGGAAAAACGGCCGAAACGCATGGAAAATCGAATAAAAAGAAAACTGGTGTGCACTGGATGGCTCCTGGATATATCAACTAGTACTACAAATGCAAGGAAAAAACTTTTGATCGACTTTCGAGGAAGAATTTGCAGCGGAAAAGGTGGTTGCAAATGCAGAAATTGCCGTGTCCGCCAGCCGCAGGCTCTGCGAGTGACCACTTTTCCGATGCAGATTACAAGACAAAAGACGTATGTGATGAGCATGGACAGACGGTGAGCATCAAGATGTCATTCTTGGTCAAAGACACCGTTCCATCTTAGATCTTTTTCCGCATATGACCATGCATCTACAGACTATTCTGCGACAAGGAAACGTCAGATATCAGAGGGCAGAGCGATGCGTAGGAAGCGACGAGCCGAAACCAGGTTAGTAAATTGTATTACCGTTACCATTGTGACTTATCACTACGATTACAATATAGTTCCACCCCAATAAGCACAGCTGTGCTTCAACGTCAGCATATATATGACCCACAGTAAATCGAAATGTATGAATACAATAAAGTGCGAGTAAGTGTTAATAGTTTGATATAATTACGAGTGTTTTCCAATCCGCCGATTTATTTTCGACGTGATCAGATGTACCGTCAATACGTGGCCGTACTCAAAACAATAACAATAACTCAGTAAGTGCTACAGGATATACTGCAGCCTTGTAACAAGGGCTATGGCGTATGTACTAGGCAAAATTATTCAAGAAAATAATTTGATATTATTTATTGACAGTCATAATAAGTCTCATACCCCTGTGTTCTAAATGCCTAGAGAGCAGGCGGCAAGCGTAAGGCTAAGCCTGGGGGTTAGATACATGGGAGAAACACGACCAAAAGACAGTATAGACTATAGTGCAACAGAAGCCTACTGTTGCTGTTTACATTTCAAATTCTTTATGGAAATATTTAAATATACAAATACTTTCATTGTGATTAAGTGCAAATGCAGTTACAAAAACTTTTTAAAAGTATTTAAATATTTAAGTAAAATGCATTTCACCCATGCAATGTCTAGCTGGAAAGGAAACTAAGGCATCGTCATCTACCCAGTTGAACACTGTCAGATTACATGTCTGCTTTTCTAATGACACTTTACAATTTCTGTCTGAATTCTTGTGACTTGACAATAAGGCAAAATTATATCAAATGAATTTGCTTTATTGATCAGATTAAACCCCACATGTAATAACCGGAAGTTCATAAAGAGATATATTAATTACATTTTATTCTAACACGACTGATAACACTGTAATGAATATCGTGGGGGAGGGGGCAACTGTCGGCAACCCACAATAGTATTAGTACAAGCTATACATATGAAGGAAGTATATCAGGCATGGGGTCAATTCTGTTTTGTCAATTCCAAAAAATCAGTTCTAATTCCAACTGTTAAAATCCTAGGCTAAAGAAAAATTCAAATCCAATTCGTTTTAACACAGTTTTATTTGTCACGTGTGCACAATCATATTTAATTAGATATGATTAAAAATTATTGTTCGTTAAATGCACACATACACACACATGTATATATATATATATATATATATATATATATATATATATATATATATATATATATATATATATATATATATATATCAGGTTTGCCATAAAAAACTTTAAAATGGCATCCAGCCATTTCATATGTACTTTTGCTGCGACACCTCTCCTGGATTTTTGCTAACAAAACCAGACATTTTGGACAGCCCTGGACAGTTGGGTCATTAATCTGAGTTTTGAACAGTTTCCCCTGTTTATATTGGGTCCAGGTCATTTGCCCCCTCCCAGACATTTGCCCCTTTGTCACTTGCCCCCAAACATTAGCCCTTTGCCTTATTCAAAATCTGGACATTTGCCCCCTGTCCGTAGCTTCTGGATTATTTATAAGTTTTTTTAAGAAATGTTTTTTAACTTATTTTTTTAATTTCTGAACATGAATTCAAGATATATATTACCCTAATTGCAATTAATGTTCTTTGTGCCAGATCAGCCAAGTAAATTACTTTATGTAGTTGGAGATGATCCTGTAATCAAAGGATTATCTTTATTGCAATTGTGGAAGAAGTCAGTGACATTAGGACCAGGACATGTTAGGACAATTGAGGATATTTGAAAGAAGCCATCTCAACAAGGTTTCTTTTGAATTGCATTTACCATGGAGAGTTGGAGTGACTCCATTTTTCTATAAAACTGGATGCACAAGCCAGAGTTGTCAGAAAACACTTATAACTTCATCATGGAAATTAGTACTAGCATCTGAGGAGGTCAGAAGCTATGTTTTGAGTGTCATTCCTACACCAAGAAGGGGGACCAACAAGATTACTCTTCAATGGGAGTGAAGCCAGCGTCGATCCTAATCATGCAAGGGTGCTGTGGTCACTGATCTGATCTCCAGATCCAGAATGTGATCAACAAGACTGCCTGCAACCATGATGGTGACACGGCACAGATAGAAGCTGCCAAGGTCCGTGAGGACCTGAAAACTAAGGCAGCTAATACCAGGGGCACTCCAAACCACTGTTTATGGAAGCATCACCCCAAGAACCCATCTTCCACCACTGATCTGACTATCAATGATACCTGGAAGACAACTGGTGACAAGATGATCTCATACACACTCCAGGGGATAGGCCATTGCATTAGGCTAAAGTGACTTCGACTTGTCATTGAATGTTGTTATTGTAGTAATAATGATAAAACTGCAAACTGATTTTCACTTGTCAACTATCATAGAAAAAAGGGGCAGATGTCCTGGGGGGGAGCAAATATACTAGGAGGCAGATTTATATCGCTATCAGTTGTGGTATCATTGATATTTCATAAAATTTACTGGAAAGTTTGAGTCTTCAACATCCTAATCTCCAACATGTATTCTCCATGGGGACATTTTTAATTACTACAAAGGGCAAACCCTACAGCCACATGTAACAGCATTGTACAGGTGACCAGTGACATGTTTAGTATGGGAAACTTGTGGGCTGAACATTAGGCTTGGATAAACAAGGGGCTGCATTCAAGTGGGGCAGGCTTCCTCTCTCACACAAAGGGAATGAGCAGACAGGTGCCCTTAATTGGCAATCTCTGTAAATAAACCTTGTACACTGAGAAAGAAAATGAGGCCTGAATGGTCTGATTTTGGTTTTACTGTCTGTTACAGTAACTTAGTATTTCTTTTTGATGCAAATGCTTGATTATATTGTTCTTGGTCACAATGTTTCAATACCAGAGTAGACAGTGTCTATGCTGTAATGTTGACAACTTCCTGGCTGTTACCAGATTCAGGGTGACATGCTAATAGCAGACAAATATGATTTTAAAAGTAATATAAGTAAATATAAGGGTAAATATTAACAGTATCAAGTCAATAATTCCAACAAAATCAATTCCAATTCCAAAAAAAAAAAATTTAAAAAAAAAATTCCAATTAAAAAAACATTTTTTAAGTCAATTCCAATTCCGGAACTGGAATTAAGGGTCAGTTCCAATTCCGGAATGGAATTGACCACATGCCTGAAGTATATTCATGACAATATCTTGTCTCTGTGTACTACAGCAACAGTCATGAACAGTATAATTGAATTGAAACAAGCTTGTCTGTGGGGCTTTTGTTGGGAGGGGCTTTTGTCCATGCACCATACTATCTAGCAGATGCTTTCAGTATAATACCTAATAATTATATATATATTTACATATATACATATATATATATAATAAATATATATATATATATAATTGAATTGAAACAAGCTTGTCTGTGGGGCTTTTGTTGGGAGGGGCTTTTGTCCATGCACCATACTATCTAGCAGATGCTTTCAGTATAATACCTAATAATTATATATATATATTTACATATATATATATATATAAATATATATATATATATAAATATATATATATATATATATATATATATATATATATATATATATATATATATATATATATACATATATATATATATATATATATATATACGTGTGGGCAGGTATGTGTGTGTGCGTGCAGCATTTATAAGGTAAAGATGTCATAAGCATAGATCTGCATTTGGTCCAATAACAATATTCATGCATTATGTTATCTAAATCGAGTGTCAGATATAAAATAAGGAACCCCATAGAAAGTATACCTATGGGTCCATATTTTGTTATGGAATTTGGACCCTTATAGAATTTTGACCTCCCTGGCCCATTGAAAACAGTGCAATGTTGATTAGATAATATAATACACTTTGGAGCTAGGATGCTACAATTTTGGTTACATGCGATTGGTTATGTTACCAGTGGCATTCGTCAAACTAACCAAACAGATTCATTAAAAACATTAAGAGATCAGTGAAAGACCCATTGGTTGAATTAACATGGCTCCATAGGAAAATGCTTTTCCTGTGGTTAATTACTTTATATATTCTATATGACACTGGCACTCTTATATTCTAAAAATAATATATACAAGAGAAAGTTTCTCACATTGTGATTAATTTTTATTATGCAAAAGATGAATTTTGTAAAATTTTCAAGTCACTGTATGTGTAATCTTTTCAGATGAAGGATTCACCATTGGTTCGTACAAGTACAGGTACTAGTTTTGAAGCGTCCAGCGCTACGGGTGATGCCGTCAATCTTTACATTACGGATGTCACCTTTAGTGCCATCACTGCTACTACTGCTGTGGCACCACATACAACTGATGCTGAAATGCAAATCGATCCGGTAACGATATTTCAAGTGCGACACTTCGCGAATGCTGCTGTAGTCATGGATGACATTATTGCACCAATGAATGTTGATCATGACTACTCCTATGTGAAGCTTCCATCAGATTCAGTGAGAATAAAGACATTGGTGCAGATGATGCACACTATGTGATAACAGCGACATAACCGAGGGTGACTCAAGCAGCTCCGACACCTATGAGAAAGAGAAGAAGTTTGTCATTCGTGAGAAAAACTTATGTCACTTTTCTGCACCTGCCACACACCAAACAGCCATAAACTGTGACACAGGTTGTACTCATGTCTGATCTATCAGCCAAGGTCTTTCGGATACTGGGGTGTCTGTCAGAGGAAAGTGTGCTGATTTCTACCCCTGGATGAGTGAAAGGTGAATTGAATATGTTAGGTGTACATGTACTATCAGTCAGAATAAGTAGTGTATTGGTGTATATTTACTGCCAGTAGTGTATTGGAACAGATGGTTGGTGTGCAAGTACTATCAGTCAGAACAAGTAGTGTATTGATACATATGATTGGTGTACATTTACTGTCAGTACAAGTAGTGTATTTGGTAGAGAATGAGACGCTTGGTTTACATTTGCTGTCGGTAGGAACAAGTAGTAGATTCAGTCAGAACAAGTAGTATATTGGATACACATGATTGGTGTACATTTACTGTCAGAAGAAGTAGTGAAATGGTGCAGATTCCAGAATGAGATCATTGGTGTACATTTACTGTTGGTAGGAACAAGTAGTGTATTGGTATGCATGATTGGTGTACATTTACTGTCAGTCAGAACAAGTAATATTGTTACACATGATTGGTGTACATTTACTGTCCAATCAAAACAAGTAGTCTATTGCCATTGGTACAGATGATGATGGTGAAACAGTTCAAATGCCTTGGCTTTATAAAGATTAATTATTTCCTAAGCTAAACTACCAGTATATTTAATATGTTGTGGCATAATAATGATGTGTGTAACTGTGATATCCATGTTCCAGGTTGTATTTCACGGTGGTAGAAGTCACTGTTTTAGGTCAATGTTTAGTCTTGGTTTCAGTCGTTCTAGTTAGCCTTATTTCTTTGGTAATTGTTTTACTATGTGAATAAACGTTTGATATATTTTATGTTGGTCTCAATATAAATGAAATTGTGTGTAGTGACATGCAAGATGCTGCAGGTAACATTTTTGTTGACAGAAATGGGATATAGATAAGAAGGCATTCACATCATTCAGTTATTAATATTTTAGTGGGAATTTTTGTAGTTTTCCAGGTTGTTTTTCGACCTGCTGCATACTGTGGGTGCCTCACAATTTGTCTATAACAGACTATTAGTACACTCACCTGTGTCAGGTCAATCTCCATAGCTAAACTTTCCATCAATTCAATTCGGTTCAGAATAGACATCACAGATCCTTCCCACATCGCAGGATGGGATTACTTGTCTTGCCTTTCCTGAGCCTGAAATATAATTTGTCAGGGTTAGTTGATAGCACTAATTCCATAATTACCATAATAGTTGCAAAACTGTGAACATTACATACTGTCAGTAGTTAATTATTGTTATTTAAATTATTACATTGCACCAAACAACAAGGTGTTGTGGTGTGCTACAGAGAGGGGTGATTACAAGTACGAATATTAATGTAATCATGATTACAGTAATTATTGCAATCACAATTGCTAATGTAGTCATGATTACAATCACGATTACGGTAACATTTAAGAATATATATATATTCACATAATGAATTAAATAAACCTTCATGTTATTATTGTCATCAATGTTATTCAACACAAAATCAAACACAATATTAAAATACAGTCACGGTACACTTCATTAGATTAGATACAAAATAAAGAGAAAAGCCTGCTTGCATTGCCATTGTAGTTCGGATCTCGCCCTCAGGCTAGGTAAAAGAAATATGCAGAAAAAATATGATTATAAAAAATGGCAATGATTCGATAACAATTGAATTACTGACCTGCCCACGAATCAATGAGTCGGCACGCAAATCATGCAATGACAGCAGACCAACATCTAGCACTGCTCTGTTTATGCATATCACTACAAAATCATCGCTTCGCCTTCGTACGGTGATGCAAGCACCAACGCGGTCGGGCACACAGTGCTGCATAGCCATAGCCATAGGCTAGCCCTAGGCATGGTAGCTTCCTCGGCGCAGCATGATGACTCAACGTAAACGTGCGCAGACATCGGGACGCAATTTCCACAGGTTCACCACATCACATTACCTAGTCAGGAATCGTTGACAGTCAAAGCGCTGTTGTAATTTTTCCTGAATCCAACGTCAACAAAGGCGAAGCCGACCTGGAGTCTGGAGCGTGACTCGCACACTCGGTGACACTTTACGACTGTCAACCGTTGTTTCCGTGTGGCCTGTCGAAGTAGACTCTTCGTCTGTGGTTTCCATTTCTCCAAAGATAGACAACTATTACGGAAGTTCAGTAAACAACTAATCGCTAGTAGCAGATCTGGTAAAACTGTCACAAGCGATGCATCTATCTTGTCAACAAATAAAAAATAGTTCCGGTATTACGTTATCGCATATTCTCGTTGGTTAGCGTCTCGTGCGTTCGAGAAGTGTGGCGTTTTCCACGATTTTTTGCGTGTTTTGTTGTAATTTTTTAACTTTTTTATTTGGAACGAACAAAAACGCTATTTTGTTCACGTGTGTAAACACTTGTATATATAACAGAGACCCATATCTTTTTTTCCGCTCCAGAATGCCTATTTACGAAATAAATCGCAAAAAATCGAAAATTTACATTGATTAGATATACGCGACTCAAACCACTCGTTTCGACAACAAGATGGCGATACGCAGTGATGCATTTTGTCGATTTTTGTCTCGAACAAAGTCAGTTTTTCAGTTTATCTTATAAATTAGCAGGTATCTGTCACCATTAATGCATAGTTTGATAATATATATTTAAATATACGGCATAACACAAAATTGCTTCAGTTCCCCTTTAAGTATATGACTCATTGTGGTGTTTCCAGTACGGATGCTATTCTCGTTTGCCCACAACAATGTTCACTAAAGACAATGTACTCCCTTCTAATGCCAGGTGTGCTTTGCTAAACTTTGTTTGCGATTGCACAACAAACAACGATTTTATTTTCCGTTGTTGTACGTCTGGGTCAGCGCACACTGTACATCAAAAGATGTGACAACTCATGTGTGCACTACCACGATCGTAGCGTTCTTTTCTGGAACTACACGCGGTGCAACCCCGAGGAGCACGAAGTGACGTTTTACGCAACTATCAACGAAAATGTGCTGCGTTGATTACAGTCATACTGTAAACGTCAAGCACAATTGTGCCATGCATGTTGGATTCTATCTGTTTTTGATAAATTTTTCACATCTTTCTACTCGTGTCTATGAAAAGGCCCACTTTTTATGGGATATTTTGCACAGTAACTAAGTATATTTAAGAGGATGACTCTGTCAGGAAGTGAAACCGATTGTACTTTTATTAATTCTTACAAGGAGTATAAAACATTATATCAGAACTTCACTTTCAGAACCTGAAATATACATGTTATTAAATTGTTAAACTATTATCCTTCATTGTTAACATAAATGAAGTGATTTAACAAACTATTAATGGAAATGAACTCGGGTCTGTAGTGTACCTTTTTACACTGTTCGTCTGTCCGACTACAGGTTGCTCCGTGAACTACAAAATGATACAGCAGCTGTCCACCAGACGTCACCACTACTTCGCCAGGCTTGATGCCTTTAGGTGCTACTTTCTTACATTCCGTTTACTTTCAATATATGCTTAATGCCTACCATTAATATTTGTATTTTGTTGAGTGTGACTGATAGACAACATACTGATGCAATCAACATTCGGTTTCAATTATATTTTACATATTTGTGTGGGATCGAGAAGGTTATGCTGATGGCTTACCGACTGGAAATTTAATAGAGAACATCCTTTCAAATACCACCAATAAAAAGGAAACAGTGCAATCAAATATTGCAACCATTGAATTGTATAAATAAATATAGGGCTTTGTGGGTGTTTGGGACTTTGATTATCATATCCAATGTACAGCGAAATGTAGCAAATGTGATCATCAGGCAGAAATAGCTAGAAAACACAAACGTCTACCAGCCCCGATGGAGGACAAGCTGCCCCTGACTATTCGTCCTGTTGCTACAGGTATACCACAAGATAATAGGGCGACATGACAACCTCAGGAAGAAGGCGCAGCAGTAGTTGAATCGGATTACAGAAGCTCGGTTAGTGATTCCAAATTTGTTTTAGGGTTTGGAGATTGCCGCACATTAATAAACTATCAACGGCAAAATATATTGTTTATTATATTTGATCATGTTTTAAGAAACACGTTCTTAAAATGTATTTTGGCGGGCAACTTTTCAGAGGGAAGGAACCTTTGGAAAGTTGTTGGTCCAGCAGCAACTGTTTTATATGAAGGTTATATACTGCTCCTCAGCATCTTTTTTGATGTTTCCTGCCTTTGTCATGTTTACTTTCCAAGTAGATGTAGGATGCACTTAACACAAACTCGCTCCTCTGGTTTTATTACAATACATGGCTGCTAGGTGAATCCTATATGTAGTGTATCTGCCTTCTGTGGTATGACCTTGTTTTGAAACGAATACGCCGTTGCCACTATGTGGTTTCATCCCTGTGTAAGTCCAACAATGCTCTAACACTGTATGTTAATTCGTGATCCACCCAGTGTATTGTAATGGGGTAGATGGACTTTTTTAATGTTGGGGATTCGTGAGGTAGAGGATTCGTGAGGCAGAAATCATGCAATTAATTCTCCAGCTCAAAAGAAAATGTGTCCAGTAATGTATCATTCTTTTATAAAGATTTATTTGTATTGACCACAACTGACTTTTATTTCCTTTTTCATTTTGGCACAAATGTCACTTACGTCGTAATGATTTGTTCATTGCATCCTAGCCACGCATAAATATTACCACTAGATCAGTTATAGTACCAATTACATTGCACATGTACTATTACATGGTTCACTGACATGTTATTAAAACATTTTTGGCAGTAAAATTCTTTGCGGACTAGCATAAGTGTAAAACATGCTTACTCCCAGAAACCTATCAAATCTCCCGGACGGGTGAACAAATATGAAAAAAGTATATTTGTGTGGCCTCAATTAACAATCCGTCCTTTTACTCACGCCCACAACAAAAGCAGGAGTTAATCCAGTTAAACTTTGTGCAGACTGTCCAACGGAGGATTGACTAAATTTGATCCACGTGCCTTGCGTGTTGCATTGTTTATAATATGCTGTTATCGCTCAGCTATGTGCAATCCGTTAAATATCCACTCAAACAGTGCCCATCAATGCATCTCCACTTTATGCAAGTTTTCTTATAATCATACAAAACGTTAAAACTTAGAATTTGAGATTCCGATAATATAATGAGGGCTCATAATATTATTTCTTTTTCTTCCAGGTGCCTGCAGATATTGTTGAGCCAACGTTGTCTGGGCCTTCCTTTTGGTTTTGGCCATCTTTATTCGTCGTAAGTAACGGATGAGAGAAACACGTGGCTTATCGCTATTTGGCGACACCCTGTATCATTCGTTTGGCTTGGACGCATAGTGTAGCTTGGACGTATTGTATGCTGCATCAATAACTCTAGCTGCATATAACGGTCCGCGACGCTTTACTTAGCTGTGACGTAATGTGGACAATCAAAATGGCGAGCACGCCAAACAGCTTGGAGCTGACCGTGGCGCTATTGTATTACGTTATGTTGGTGGCATCTGAAGGATAGATGCAAATAAAGACACCACCGTTCTAAAGTTGACTACAACATTAATTTTGACCCTCATTGTTAGCCTAATCCTGGTAACTCCTGGTGGGCTGCAACATGTTAATCATGCCAGTATACTAATACGGACCAGTACGTGAACGTTGTGCAGAACCACTGATCTACGTAAACCGTAAACACATTTGATTTGTGCCCGTTCTCTTGTGTCGCTACACTTTTCCCCGCCTCTGCACAGCACAGACTGCGTCACAGGAGTTGTACACTGAATTGTCTGGTTTGGAAAGGCATTCTATGAGATGTTGAATCGTGTATTCCTTCCTCACACTGGACAACTTACAAAACTTGGTGAAATCTTCTCTACGTGCAAACAATCCACACGTGCATCAAATAATTGTTTTCAGTACAAAAAACGTGCAAGTCAGAAAACAAATAATGGGCTATACGTGGCTTCATGAGTAGTCTACGATATTTTGTTCAACAATATGTTAAGGAGAACATTCGTGTTTTACTCTAAACCTGCTTTTGAAAGAAACAGACGGTTCAGTGCATACACTGTTTATTCAAATGTAGTGAATTAGGTGGAGATCCGAACGCATAATACATAAGATAATGTTCTTGACAATCCACTATGCGTAGGTGATTTTTTACTAGCTACACTCTACAACAGTGTCGTACGAACGTACGTATCTGTTTCTCTATATGTAATTGTTTATATAAACAAAACACAGTTAACAATCTGCAGTCAATGCGTGTATCAGAATAAGCAGTGCTATATCAGTGAAGGACAACATGCTAATGCCACGTCGTAGCGTCAGCTGTGAGCACAATCTGGAATACGCATTAGGAATACACAATAATAAGCAATGTATTCTAAAGTATTAACATCACAGTTAACATTGCAGCAGTCAAGAGTAACAAAATGTTACTCACACGTTAGAAAAACTCGAGGAAAAAATTTGATAAAAACCAGGTCACACACAACAATCTACATAATTATAAATATATATGTTTGTAGACATATTTGTGTACTTAATGTTGTATTATTTTATGGACACAAATACATGATTCACACCAGTACAATTATTCTGGTCAATATATATATATATACAATTATTAGTTCCGTGTTTGTCATCTTCCACATGTTCAAGTGCTCGTGGGAGAGATTCTTTGGGCCACCTTCTGAATTCACTTGATGCCCTTGGCTGCCAGGTCTTCCTTCACACGCTGTAGATATCCCTGGTCCGGATAGCCGTACCTGAAATCCGTCAATGCAATATTATTAACCGAGTTGTTGTAGAAAAGTATAAAATATACGTATGAAAATATGAACTTGAAATCTATTAATCACTTTACACAGTCACTTTTCTATGTGACAGGGCTCTTTCAATTGTCTTCATCAGACTGGTTATGAATAGATGGCGGCACGGTGGTTGTCGTGTGCAGGTGCTGTTACAGGTGTGGGACCCTGGCCATCGGGACCTGTTCATGTATTCGGGGGGGGGGGGTGGATGGGTCACAAATAACAGTATCTGCGTACAATGACTAAAAACATTACTGTGAAAAAAGGGTACCTGGATTACAAGTGAATTAATGATGATTCTCTTCCCAACTATAAACTTCATATATTTATATCTGAACCACACAATCGCTGTACGATACCAATCACTTTTTGTTTATTACAAAATGTCAGCACAAATATTTCTTTGCATACTGACTGTGCAGACACTGCCAAGTGTTATCAGGAAAAACATACTTTTTCTGTGAATAATCTTAACTGAAATAGCACGCTAAAATTTAACTGATTTAAATGTTTAACTCCTTTCATTGGACCCACATCACAAGTCACCATGTGCCCTGTCCCTACCATTCATCTGCTAGGTGTTGTAACTGTTAAAACAGTTACCCCACCTAGCGGATCATTGAGAATAGATATGGTAACTCTTAAATAGTTGCTCCACCTGGCGGGTCACTGTGAAACTACAACTATATCGATGTAATAAAAACACACTTTAGAAACATCGACTTTATAGTTTTAAATCTTGATTAATTGATGTTTGGCTTCGAATAGTTTTCAATATTGATTGAGCATATAAAACGTTTTAAAGATATACATTACATATTTTTATCATCACTTTTATTCAGGACACTGTTATGCCTGAGAAAAACCTAAATGTGGTATATTCATCGGGATTCATGGTGACTGAATGTATCTCACAGCCTGTAGGACATTCGTGTACTTATGACTTCCCCAAATACGCCAGTCTGAAATACTCCCAGTTTTATATCACTCTCGTGGCTTCCCAAAATAATAATAATTAACAAAAACATCTACAGCACCCAAATCCTCAGGAACACAAGCTCAGAGGCAACAAACTAGAATAGTTAAGCATGATTTCAAGGCACTTTTGTGAATTTCCAAATAGCCTCGCAATATTATACAGCAGTTGAGTCACTTAATCTGTACACCTAGCTATTATGTGACTTCCCTAAATGTCTGCAGTATTATGGCAGTTGTGTGACTTTCTTATACTGAGCCATACTATATATAGGTGGGTTCTGAAAATACTGGCAGTCATAGTAATTATAGGATTTCCTCAGATTCCCCCCAAGTCTTGTGGCAATTACTGAATCGCCTAAAGCAGCAACGGGAATGTTGATACTTGTACTATATAACCCCATCTTCTGTGGTCTGTGGCACTCCATATGGTGTGGCACATTTGAATTCATCAAACGCACAATTTTATGCCATAATATTATATTTGATTTAGCCTGTCAACCCATCGGTCAAACATTGTCAAATACTACACCTCATGCTATGAGAGAACTGTCGGAGAAGACAAAGCTTTGACTACTGACCTATCTGGTCCACCATATTGGCTGGTCTTGTGATGGATATCATTCCATGTGACACAGTCATCCTGACCGGAGGTCACTGATCGACCCACAGTGAAGGTCAGGCGCTGACCGAAGGCCTACAAAATAATCAGACCTGTACTTTGACACTGACACAGACATACAAGAATGGAGCCACTCGTGACAACATCACAGGTAACTTTTAAAATAAATTTATACCACTTTTATTGATTAATTAATAATCACCAAAACAATTTCTGTGAGAGATAACACCTCACTGGAATATCATTTAAAATACTATGTTAATCTGTTGTTTCACTAAGATAAATTAAATGAAGAAATCAAAGGCAGTGTTTTGTCTTTATATTCAATATGTTTGCTATGGAGAGAATATATTGATAAACCTTCTTAGTTCTTTCTAACATAATTATTTTATTTAAGTATACAACAGTGTATTAGCTGACTAACTTCACCCAAACTTAATTAAACAAAAATAAAGCAAATTACTTTTTAAATGTAACTTAACAATCACTACACAAACATCACAGAATGCACAACAGGCATTCTCTCTCTTGTACATTCATTACTTTTATTCATGTTTAGTCTCACCATGGTAACGTTAAAATTACCTTCTCAACTCAATGTTTAGTCTCACCATGGTAATGTTAAAATTATCTTCTCAACTCAAGTTTTAGAATAATTTCACAACAAATCAAACCTACTAAGTATTCACTATGACCTGCTAGCAGGTTTGTCCAAATTTTTATTTAGTTTTGGTGAAATCATCGGACAAACTAATCAATTATTATGACCATGGGAAAAAGGACAAAAGTGATCTGGCTCCATATAAGGCCACAGTTTTTTATGTTTACGGATTGTTAGTCATGTCTAACATCGGAGGGAAAAAAAAAAAAAAAATGTTTTACTGTCATGTCAAACACAAGACGGGTGAAAAAGAGACGTGAGAGATGAAGGGGAAAGAGTTAATCAAGGCCAGTTTTTTTAAGTTTTTGTATGGATTACAATAGTGTTTAAGGTAGCTGGGGCAGATATTATATGCTTATCTTGAATTGATTAGTTTCAGTAGAAGTTTTTAAGATAAATTAACAATTTCTTCAAAGACAATATTCCAGATTAATAACATTTGCAGTTTTTCATTGATTTGATTATGTTACAAGATTTTTTTTTTTATTTTTGTAAATGTAAAAAATAGCCCCAAAATGCAAAATTATTTCGTTTTGAGAAAATCCCCAAAGAAATGAATGACACATATAAATATGACAGTGTCACTGATAATTTAAAAAAGATATATTTTGGTTAACATAAACGAATTACGTCTGCTATACCACCGTGAATGAATTAAGCAAGTTGAATGACAGCTTAAAGTGGCAGTGTATTTTTGATACAAACGCTTCACCAATCGTAATTCGACATCGTATTATGTTGCCTACATGTAAGAGGCATTCATATGCCAAATTGCAACGTCGTAAGTATTGTAGTTTTTCTAAAATAAGAAATGAAGCATCATTTCCTGGTTATTAATGAATACGCAATCTCAACAAATGTTTGTTTTTGTGTAAAAATTTACAGTTTTTCACTGGCGTTTTACGTATTGTTGACAAAACATGGCCATTTGTAATATTGACATGTCCCCTTAATTTTCCGCCGCAATCCGGCGGGGTCACCAGGTCACATATACATTGCCATTCTCTTACAGAACATTATTCACACCAATTTTGAACGAAACTGATCATTTGTATTGTGTATTAACAGTCGGAGAATAATGAGTTGTCTGCGTAGTAATGCGGTACAACGCTGCTGTGAAAGGCGTTCCCCGGCGTGGTGAATATATTTTCGGTATCGCAGTGCTTCTCTGCCATTCGATTTTTGTGAACATTTCGTTTTTCTGACATTATATTTGATTTTTATAGATTATTATTATAATAGATTAGTTGTAAAAAAAATGTCACGTGAGAATGTTGGCGGGACATTAAAAATAAAAAACAATAAACCGCTTTTTTTAAATTCACCAAAATGTGGTCGGCGGATCCGTAAACTGAAAACAATTAAAACCGTCACCTAAATAAGAAAAATAATAGTATTATAACAATAGGTAATTCACACTTTCGCAAGTTAACAGATTTAATGATTAGTCGATTCTTTCACCAATGTCAAAAAAGGTTTCTTTTTTTCTTTTTTGATTAAACCAAATTAAAATGAATGGCGAAGGAACTTTTAAATTAGGCTAGTCATGCAATATTGCAGCTGTTGCCGAACAACATTCGTTTGTGAATAGAACAGGATTTTGGAAAGCCACATTTACGCATGTTTGTTACCGGTATCTCGAAGTGTCTAAGTTCATGTACACTATCATTATGTACATCTTAAGGCTAACACATAATGATAACATTAAAGTGGCGATAAAAAAACAGCATGACAGTTTGGAAAGACTAAATATAACAACATGAGCATACCCGTTAACAGTCGTATTGTTCAGACATTGTGAATATATGATTGCAACATGTCATTATTACATACATATTTAAGTAATTAGCATAAAAAGAAAATCTAATGCAGTATTTATTAATAACTATAAACAATTAGCAACATCTGTATTACTGTTATTCTGAAGGCACCAGTGGCGTCTCAAATTTTTTATGGGGAAGCAAAAAAATATTTGAAATGCCAGCTATGATGGAAATGGTGTTTATTAAAAAAACATTCAAGTACTACAAGTACTACATTTTGTCACTAGGTGGATATATATATATATATATATATATATATATATATATATATTTTTTGCATTGACAGGCAATGTTTTAGTGGGATGGGTCATTGTTATTATTGGTATCACCTATGTAAAAAAATGACTGCCCGCCGCCCTGTTCCCGCTAAATATGCCAGTGGCATGTGAATATGAAGAAATAAGATCCAGGCAACCTCAAACACTGTATGACATACCCGTTTCAAGAGACTCAAGGATTCTGCGGCCATCTTTGTTATCTGGAAGGTAGGCTCTACGGTGTGTGCCATAGAATGGTTGGCCTGGGTGCGGGTGTTCTCTCTGTAACAAGTGTGAGATCATGATGACACTGGACCAGACCTGGGTGCAGGTGTTCTCTCTGTAACAAGTGTGAGATCATGATGACACTGGACCAGACCTGGGTGCGGGTGTTCTCTCTGTAACAAGTGTGAGATAATAATGACATTGGACCAGACCTGGGTGCGGGTGTTCTCTCTGTAACAAGTGTGAGATCATGATGACACTGGACCAGACCATCTTTGTTATCTGGAAGGTAGGCTGTACGGCGAGTGCCATAGAAGGGTTGGCCTGGGTGAGGGTGTTCTCTCTGTAACAAGAGTGAAATCATGATGACACTGGACCAGACCTGGGTGCGGGTGTTCTCTTTGTAACAAGTGTGAGATCATGATGACACTGGACCAGACCTGGGTGCGGGTGGTCTCTCTGTAACAAGTGTGAGATCATGACGACACTGGACCAGACCTGGGTGCGGGTGGTCTCTCTGTAACAAGTGTGAGATCACGATGACACTGGACCAGACCGAGAGTCAAAACACACGGTTCCTTCCATGTATTCCACACCCAAAACAATGTAGTGATTTAGACATTGTTTACTTCACAAGAAACTTGACTATAATCGACAAGTATTTCAGCCTTCGAGAAATATTTGGAGAACCAAGTTTCTACAAGTTAAACAATGTCAAATTTAACAAACCAAGAAACCTAAACTTTCCAGGAACTCCGCGATTATTCTCCAAATGTACCTTGATTACTCATTGCATCAACCGACTAGCAAATAACCTAGCAAAGCAATTATATAAATAAGTATAAAATAAAGTGATAATGTTAATTAATATAACATATTTATCATAATTACTAATTTATTCTCTTCTAATATACCTTATATGTCATGAAGAAATAACTAATAAACTGTGTTCCAAAAGTTAGTTAACTTAATTTGCACCATAAATATGTGAGTCACAAGTGCAATGTTCACTCACTGTCTGTGTGCCGTTGGGAAAGGAATACTCAATGACAATAGTTCGACAGGAGTAACCAGGCAGGGCTGTACTGCAAACAGTGGAATGCATTGTTCCACTCTTTGGCTGGTTTCCTTGTAACATGCCATAAACTGTGCGACATACAGGACACTCTCGTTTCTGATCGAAGCATTTATTGATGCATGCTTCACAGAACTTGTGTTTGCAGATTGGCAATATCTTCGGCCTGACCATCATCTCCAGGCATATTGGACACTGGTCACGTCTGGGATCTCTACTCGAGGGTAAAGCAGATTTCTGGCTGTTTTCCTCAGATGTGCTGCTTTGCTGTTCAAAGGTCTCCTGAATTAACTTCACCATCACTGTGTTGATGTCCACCAGGTGTATGTCCCTAAGTCTTGACTGATGTGCTTCACTGTGGCAGAACTTGGTCACAGCTTCAAACATGGTCTGTGTAACCAACTCACTGGGGACACCATATATACCTGAAATCACAAGACATTTCCCCTATGTTTCATGTCCCAAGGTGTACCCATCTAAAATTTTTTTATAACTTTTCATGTTGAGAATATGGAGACGCGTACACATCGATACTGCTTAATCCTAGAACCACTGTGTCTGCAATACCAAATTCATAACAAGAATCATATTTGTTTGAATTTTTTTTTAACTGCCACCTGTTTGGTACAATCATGTTTTATTGCTCATAATTCTAAAATGTATAGTGTCTTTCATTCTCAATTTTGTAATTGGTCTGTGTCAAGTTGAAATATATTTAATTCAGCTTTTGTTTAATAAAATGTATTATTTTGACTTTATTTAACACATATTTAATTACTCATTGTTCCAGGTATGTCTGGTTTTATACTTGTACAGGTTTTATACCTGTACAGGTTTTATACCTGTATGCACTTTAAGGTGATGCTAAAATATAGAGCCCTCTGATATCCACTGACATCTTAATGCAGTTTATAATGAAAACATCCAGTGAGTGATTTTTTAATGCTAGCCATGAAACAGCCATGAAAATGTGTACAAACCAGCTAAAGTAGTTCTTCAAAAATGTGTGCTGTGTTAATGACTGCTCAGGTAAAGAGGTCACATTGAGTAATGTTGTGACCAAGGGCGTGTGCAAGATTTTTTTAGGGAGGCAAAAAATTTTGTGATAACATTTACATTTACCAAAATGTTCACTTTCAATAAACAGTCAGTTTTGACATCATTGTATATATCCAGTTAACAAATATACTATCAACACAACTAATAAACTATCTATTTGCTGTAAAATACCAACATTTCACAAAAATCCAGACCTGTGGGGCAAGTGCCCACCTCCGGACACCCATAGCTCTGATCTATCATCTGCTGCCATACTCACCTGAACTGATGGCAGGTATTGCAATGCTGGAGTAGTCTATACTTGTCATCAGGCAGCTGGTGAAAGCTTGGTGCAGAATGCGAAGGCAATCATTCATGTTTTTATAATCATGCCACACTGGTCCTACCACATGGTAAACTTTCCTACACGGCAGTTGTCCAGACGAAGTCATCACTCCATCACCATCATCAATCTTTCCGCGCGCCCAGATAATTCTGTGACACTCCTGCTTGAACTCTGGACCAGCTGCCCGTGCAATGGCTTCAGCAACACCACCACCGTGGTCAAGACGTCCATTGGCTGCATTCACAATGACGTCAACATTCATCTTTGTAATGTCTCCTTCATGTACATGGACCCTGGTTGACGCGACCTCATAGGTCTTCTGTGGTACAAAAATAGTTACTTTTTAATGATATGGACCTTATATAATTTATTTATCTATTTATTAACATATTTTAACTTATTCCTGGCTAATTTTACTGATTTTAACATTGAAATGACTACTCATTTGTTTTGTGGAGTGATTCACATGAAATGGCTAAGGTAAAACCCACATCTTTCATTCACATATGTAATGAGAAAATGCCCTATATGATTAGTATTATCAAATAACACACCCTCGGTCAAATACCCATACCACTTGAACCCCGGTCACATACCCCGACATTTACATCACCCAGGCCCATCATGTGTTCAGAATTTCATCAAAACTGGAGGTGGTTGAGGACAATGCACAAGGCAATACCTTGTAACTTTACGCCATGTGACATTACGCCATGTGACATTACGTCACGTGACATTACGTCACGTGACATTATGTCACGTGACATTACGCCACATGACATTACGTCACATGACATTACAGCATGTGATATTACGCTACGTGACATACGCCATCTGACATTACGCCTGGGTGCAACAGACGAAAGATGTCGAAACCACTTTCCCAACTTTTGGCATTATATTAGATGAACACAGGGGTTTGTCCCCATGTACACTGTAATTAGTGTTCATGGGGGCTGTACATGTGTTCAGTTCCTGCCAGGTTTGCTTTGGAGAGCTCTAATTCCTGTTAATGTTCTTCCGAGTGTTTGTGTGCATGCATGTGTTGCGCTATTCATGCATGTGTACACATATATGTGTTGTAGGTTAATATGCTGAATTAGTATACCTGGTCATCATCATGATGCTGTGCTGATGTACTGGACTGTGGTGTATGCTTAGATCTGGCTCCTGCTTTGGAACAAACACAGCAGAAACTACTTCCATGATACGGTTTAAGCAGGATTGTATGATTATCATCTACTCAAAACATTTACTTGCTGAACAAGCATCAACAGAAGTACATCCATGGAAACATTGAGACGGAAAGCGGGACGGATGGACGGACATGTAGATATAACAGTGAGGACAGAGAGATAGAGGGGGTACTCAACAGGGGGACTGCTGTAGAGGGAGCACTCAACAGGGGGACTACTGTAGAGGGAGCACTCAACAGGAGGACTGCTGTAGAGGGAGCACTCAACAGGGGGACTGCTGTAGAGGGGGCACTCAACAGGGGGACTACTGTAGAGGGGGCACTCAACAGGGGGACTGCTGTAGAGGGGGCACTCAACAGGAGGACTACTGTAGAGGGGGCACTCAACAGGAGGACTGTTGTAGAGGGAGCACTCAACAAGGGGACTACTGTAGAGGGGGCACTCAACAGGAGGACTGCTGTAGAGGGGGCACTCAACAGGGGGACTGCTGTAGAGGGAGCACTCAACAGGGGACTGCTGTAGAGGGAGCACTCAACAGGAGGACTACTGTAGAGGGGGCACTCAACAGGGGGACTGCTGTAGAGGGTGCACTCAACAGGGGGACTGCCGTAGAGGGAGCACTCAACAGGAGGAAAACTGTAGAGGGGCACTCAACAGGGGGACTGCTGTAGAGGGGGCACTTAACAGGGGGATTGCTGTAGAGGGAGCACTCAACAGGGGGACTGCTGTAGAGGGGGCACTCAACAGGGGGACTGCTGTAGAGGGAGCACTCAACAGGAGGACTGCTGTAGAGGGGGCACTCAACAGGGGGACTGCTGTAGAGGGAGCACTCAACAGGGGGACTGCTGTAGAGGGGGCACTCAACAGGGGGACTGCTGTAGAGGGAGCACTCAACAGGGGGACTGCTGTAGAGGGGGCACTCAACAGGAGGACAGCTGTAGAGGGGGCACTCAACAGGGGGACTGCTGTAGACGGGGCACTCAAGAGGGGGACTGCTGTAGAGGGGGCACTCAACAGGGGAACTGCTGTAGAGGGAGCACTCAACAGGGGGACTGCTGTAAAGGGGGCACTCAACAGGGGGACTGCTGTAGAGGGAGCACTCAACAGGGGGACTGCTGTAGAGGGACCACTCAACAGGAGAACTACTGTAGAGGGGGCACTCAACAGGAGGACTGCTGTAGAGGGGGCACTCAACAGGGGGACTACTGTAGAGGGGGCACTCAACAGGGGGACTACTGTAGAGGGGGCACTCAACAGGGGGACTGCTGTAGAGGGGGCACTCAACGGGGGGACTGCAGTAGTTGCACACAATGCAATGAGTTTAATGAATATGCCCCACCCCCCACATGTTATTTTGTCTATAATGGACAGTAGTTTTCCTCACCTGTGTTTGTCCGATGTGAGGAAGAGAAGACTGGCGGACTGGCAACTTTCTCCAAGGATTCCTTGAACGATTCCATCATTTTCTGCTCGAATATCACAATCCTCACCAGTTTCAGGTACTTGATGTTAGTCTGAGTGAAGCTGATGATCGCTTCCAACATGTTGTTAGCTGCATCACACGGCTTTAGCCCATGGATGCCTACAAACAGTGTCGACCACAAGCAATTCATTAACTCAGGGCTCGATGCTCAATATATAGTATATATATATATATATATATATATATATATATATATATATATATATATATATATATATATATACTATATATTGAGCATCGAGCCCTGAGTTAATGAATTATATATATATATATATATATATATATATATATATATATATATATATATATATATATAATATACATTACTATACTGCATTAGAATTGTTTTATAATTTGTGTACAAATAAATGCAATAACTGACATTGCATGTTTCCACGAATGTTGGAGCAGCATACAAACTCACCAGTGCCAAGTGCTGGGAATGAAACCGACTTGATGCGAAGTTGTTCAGCTTCGACAAGGACATTATTAATAATGATTGGCCATCGAGTATTTCTTTCTGCATTTATGTGGATGATACGATGACAGGGAAGTTTTCCTGCTTCTGTTACGGCAATCCCTCCAGACGGAATAGTCCCTAAAATCAAAAGTACCATAACTGAATTTGCTCCATACAGTGCTAAAAAGTATCTTGATAGTTTCTCCATTAGGAAATACACACTCGACGTCAAAAGAAACTTACCACTTTTATTTTGCACGTTTTGTTGGTGTAGGTTCCCTGGCATCCAGTTAATTAGTCAAGCGTGACTGTGACATGTTTCAGTTGGTCTGTTGTTGGCCAAGTGTTAATAAACTCATTTTGGTGATAGTTAATTCGTCACCAACTGTGGGACAATTTTAAGGAGTAGTATGTGTAGCCACAATAATAAAGTCAATAAAAAGGTCACCCTAGAATTTTATCTAAGAATCAATATGCTGTCAAGTGATCAACGCAACCGCACTCTTGGCATGTTGGCATGTGGACTCACGTATAGTGAGGTGGTTTGTCGCCATGGATGCTCTCATCAAGCAATATCAAGTTTAG
>BSQZ01000099.1:180000-372500 GCA_033239005.1 Lamellibrachia satsuma | reverse complement strand
AATGTAATCCGACAGAAACAGCGAGCAATAAAAGTTGGGACCAAGATCTTTTGTGATCTGTACGTGCTGGTTGAAGAAAGAGATAAAGACCAAGATCTTCTGTGACCTGTACGTGCTGGTTGAAGAAAGAGATAAAGACCAAGATCTTCTGTGACCTGTACGTGCTGGTTGAAGAAAGAGATAAAGACCAAGATCTTCTGTGATCTGTACGTGCTGGTTGAAGAAAGAGATAAAGACCAAGATCTTCTGTGACCTGTACGTGCTGGTTGAAGAAAGAGATAAAGACCAAGATCTTCTGTGACCTGTACGTGCTGGTTGAAGAAAGAGATAAAGACCAAGATCTTCTGTGACCTGTACGTGCTGGTTGAAGAAAGAGATAAAGACCAAGATCTTCTGTGACCTGTACGTGCTGGTTGAAGAAAGAGATAAAGACCAAGATCTTCTGTGACCTGTACGTGCTGGTTGAAGAAAGAGATCAAGACCAAGATCTTCTGTGACCTGTACGTGCTGGTTGAAGAAAGAGATCAAGACCAAGATCTTCTGTGACCTGTGACGTGATGGTTGAAGAAAGAGATAAAGACCAAGATCTTCTGTGACCTGTACGTGCTGGTTGAAGAAAGAGATAAAGACCAAGATCTTCTGTGACCTGTACGTGCTGCTTGAAGAAAGAGATAAAGACCAAGATCTTCTGTGACCTGTACGTGCTGGTTGAAGAAAGAGATAAAGACCAAGATCTTCTGTGACCTGTACGTGCTGGTTGAAGAAAGAGATAAAGACCAAGATCTTCTGTGACCTGTACATGCTGGTTGAAGAAAGAGATAAAGACCAAGATCTTCTGTGATCTGTACGTGCTGGTTGAAGAAAGAGATAAAGACCAAGATCTTCTGTGATCTGTACGTGTTGGTTGAAAAAAGAGATAAAGAGGAATACAAAGTGAGACGTGGAAGAAAATTTGTGGCAAATGACTCAAAGGGGTGTGGCAAGAACTAGAGAAATCACCAACTACAAAACCAGGCACAGAACCCACATGAATTTGCAAATGAAATTAGGGATTAGCCTATACTGTCACGTTTCCCATTGGTGACCATATTAACGTTTTGCACGATTATAAGAAAGCGGGACCATAAAAAATTCTGAAACTTCTTTCCTGCCGTTGTCATCATATCATTGTCATGCTGGTCGAGTTTAGTCAAAATCACATATTTCTAACTCTTTTAAAATGCCTGAATGTGCCATACCCATCAATGTTTACAAATTTCTGCATGAATTACTATGCACACGTGCCTTGTGGCCAAAAAATTGCCAAAAATCCTTCTGCCTATTGAAATCACCTAAGAATCCACAGTTACACTGTTAACATGTTCTACCAGAAACTTGCCAATGTGCCTGCTCAAATGCAGATATGTCAGATGATATGATTTAAAAAAAATTATATATCTAAAATTACTGTGCCCTACATATTTGTGTGTAACACACCAGGAATTCTGAGGCATGATCCCAAATCGGGAAGCTTTTTTTCAGAGAAAGTGTCCATTTGTATGTCACGTTGCAGCACATTGTATATGTAAACCTGTTATGGAACACTCCTGCTTGTCACATCATTATTATTTGTTGCACAGCCAAATCAAAACAATACCCTGCCCATAATTAGCTGAAATAAATAATTTAATTATAGGTCAATTTTGACACTGTTACTATACCAACTACTTTATTTTAAAATTAATATTTATATAATTGCTTGATTTTTGACCAAATATGGTACAACTTTGTAAGAAAAGTGACAATTTGTAACATTTAACAGGATTTTGAGTGATTTCTAATGTGTCAGACTTATATTTTACTGTTTATGCGACTGCTTTCATGCTTCTTCTTAACAGGATACATGGCGTACTGTTTTATTGGATATGCCACCATAAATTAAATGGATATCATATGAGCAGATGCCCATTGTGGCCACATTTAAAAATGATGAAAATTACACATATCTAAAATTACTGTGCCCCACATTCATGTGTAACACACCTGGAAGCCTAACTGAGGTATGATCCCATTAACAACTTCTATGCCTGTTTTGACTTTCTTACAGGAACAGTGTGATGAGAAGAATCTTATTGAGGATGAAGAAAACAGTATAAGAATAAGTATAGAAGAAGTCAAGAAAACTCTCAGCAGAACCTCCTCGAGAAAATCAACCGGACCAGGCAACATTAGCAATAAAGTGTTGAAGATGTGCTGCGATCAGTTAGCTGAACCTCTGTGTAGACTTTTTCAGCTTTCCCTCGATCAACACTCTATCCCTCAGCATGGAAAACATCCTGCATCACACCGGTTCTATAAAGATCAAAACCTAAGGAGAAGAATGATTTTCTACCTGTCGCCCTCACCTCAAACATCATGAAATGCTTCGAATTAATCATGCTGAAACATCTCAAGAAATAAACAGATGCACAGCAGGATCCCCTTCAGTTTGCCTACTGAACACCCCGAGGCACCGAGGATGCGGTACTAGGACTTCTCCATCACCTACATCAGCATCTTGACAGACAGAACACCTATGCCCGAGTGCTCTTTATAGATGTCTCAAGTGCTTGAATGGATAGATGATCCGGTTTCTTGGTTATTAATATTAAGCATAATTACCTCTCAAGAAACTTGAAGTTTGTTCTGAATATTTTGACTGCATCTTGCAGTCTTCTTCAGCAGACTGAAGTTACGGATGTGTCACATGACCAATGTCATGTGACACAAGCTGGAGTAGGACTGTCTGTCTGAACACCACATATTTCATTTATGATGGAGTATTCTACAAACAGAAGAAGGGAGCAGCCATGGGTTCACCGGTCTCTCTGATAGTGGCAAACCTATTTTGAGGAAAGAGCCATCAGAGAAGCACCTCATCCTCCAGACATCTGGTTGAGGTATGTAGATGACACATTCACAGTATTACAAGAGAGCGAAGTAGAACATTTCACACACCATCTGAATTCAATGGACGAGAACATTAAGTTCACGGTAGAACCAGAACAGAACAATACGTTAGCCTTTCTAGACACGTGTGTATGCCTGAATGATGATGGATCAACCAAGGTCAAGATATATCGGAAAGCAACCCACACGGACCAATATTTGAACTGGGATTCTAATCACCACCTAGAACACAAACGATCGGTGGTCAGGACACTCCTCCAAAGGGCAGAAAACCTGATAACAGAAGAAGAAGACAAGAACACAGAGGTGGACCACATCAAGAAAGTGCTGAAAGCAAACGGTTACAAAACTTGGATGTTTAACACCAGCAACCAATGAGAAGGAAGGAGAACACCACCACAGAAACCAGCAGAAGACAACATGCCATAGGTCTGCCCTACATTAGTAAACTATCAGAACAAGTAGCAAGGATTTTCAAGTCCTATAACATCCCGGTTTACCACAAACCTATCAACACCCTGAGGTCACTGTTGGTACACCCAAAAGACAGAACAGCAAAGGCGGAAAAGTGTGGGGTAGTATATGACATACAATGCCCAGAAACAGCCAGAACACTTGGCACAAGAATCAAAGAACATCTATCTTGTCGTCAACCCCTATCAGCTATAAGTGAACACAAACTGAACACAGGCCATCAGTGCTCTATGAAGGACGTTAATATTCTAGACCACGAGGAGAACTGGCACAGGAGAAAAATAAAGGAGGCGATTAACATCCACAGAAAGAAACCTACACTGAACCGAGACGTCGGCCAGGAGCTCCCACCAGTCCTACTCCAGCTTGTGTCACATGACATTGGTCATGTGACACATCCGTAACTTCAGTCTGCTGAAGAAGACTGCGAGATGCAGTCGAAATATTCAGAACAAACGTCAAGTTTCTTGAGAGGTAATTATGCTTAATATGTCTCAAGTGCTTTTAATACCATTCAGCCACATCTAATGACTCAGAAGCTGCGTCACATGAACGTGAGTCCTAAGCTTGTACTATGGGTTCATGATTCCCTTACTAAAAGGAACGAGTATGTGAAAATAGGCAATATCACATCCACCGTCAGCACAACAAACACCGACGCTACTCAGGACTGTGTGGTCTCACCAATACTCTTTTCTCTGTACACATCTGACTGTAAGCCGATCAGAGAAAACAGCAATGATATCCTGGTGAAACATGCGGACGCTAAATGCTTCACAGGCCTGATAACAAACAACGATGAGACAGCGTATCTTGAAGAAATCGGAAAACTTTCGACACGGTGCAGTGCAAATTATCTTGAATTTAACACAAAAATGTCAAAGCAGATCATTGTGGACTTCAGAAAGGAAAAACAAACACCACCAACACTTGTGTAGCAAAATGAAAACGTGGAGCGTGTGACATTTTACAAGTACATAGGAGTGACTATTACAGACAAGCTGGACTGGAACAAAAACACCCAACTCCTTATGAAGAAAGGGCAGCTGTACCTTATATGCGAACTCTAAGATGCTTCAAAGTGGACAAGACAATTCTACAACTTTTCCATTGTGCGCTTTTAGAAACTGTACTGACACTCTCCATCGTATGTTGGTTACGTCAGCTGACAATAAGAGACAGAACGAAGCTGCAGCGATTGATTTTCTGATCCTCAAAAATTGCTGGGATTGAATTTCCTCCCCTTGACCATATCCATCTCTTCTCCTACACATGGAAAGACAGACTGAGGCAATTTTATCTGATCCTAGTCACCCCCTGCAGCCACTCTATGTAACAGCAAAGTCGGGTAAATGATATATCTCTGTGAAAGCCAGAACGAAAAGATATTCAGGTTCTTTTGTCCCATATGCAGTCAGATTTTTAAACAACGTGTGATGATGTTTTTTGTTTCGCTCATCCTTATAGATGACTCTTTCCTGTTTTTATGTCTCTTAAATTGTTTTGCTTGCAATATTCATACCTGATACCTGTGCAATATATTTTGTTTGTTGGAATGCTTATTTCTTAAAATGGTGTACATTTCTCTAAATTTTTGCTGTAATTCTTTTGTTTGTATATTTTTTATTTGCTGTGATATGATTAAATGTATTTTTCTTTCTTGGAATGAATAAAATATGACTATGACTATGGTAGTACAGTACCATCCATTGCATGGAACACTCAATACGTTGCGGTGAGTATTTATTTAACTAACCCCCAAACACAATTTAGACATCTGTCAAAATTATAAACTTTTTGGAATACAACCAAATATATATCCTTTAATGTGCACAATTTGCATTGTTCCATGATTAAAATTAATTCACTAGCACAATTTATTCAAAGATTAATGTTAACTAACATTACATAAAGTTGCCCTGAAATTACATCAAAGTTCTTGTTTTAAATATAAACCCTTAATTACCAAAACTATCCAGGTCACACAACAAGTGTGGTCATTTGGTAATGACATTTAGTAGTTCCCAATCTTATTATAATCAAGCTAGCATTCACATGACCTTTATGTACGTACATACATATAAAAAGAGCAGTTCTTACACTTTTCTAATTCTTTAATAGGGAAAGTTAAGAGTAGTTTTCTACCACATCTCTGCCAGACCAGTGTGTCTTGTAGAACTCTTTCAGACTTACCTGTAGTTAGTTGTGCTGGTGCTCCAACTGGTGTCTTGCTTAAGTAGGGTGCCACGTCAACAACAACACCTTCCACTCTCATTGACTTCTGGTTGAGCACAGATGACGCAACTGTTAAAAAAGATATATCATAGATTGGACTTGATTACATGATTGGACTGAAAATTACAAGATTAAACTGACAGTCACATGGTTAGATTGACAGTCACATGATTTTATGACAAAGGTATATGCCGCTGAGTGTAATTTCAAATATACATAGCCAAGCATGGTTCAATAGTTCTTTGGGTTTCAAAGAAATACTCTCTCCAATGGAGTCAGATTGGTGTGAAGCATATGATGACTGTTCATATGGTAAACTAATAATAAACTGAATGAAAAGGGCATCACCTACACCCCGTTCATCTCAGGTGAGCCACATGGAACAGTACTGGGAGTCCTGCTCTTCCTACTTTTCACAAATGACATTACCTTGAAGATCATACTATTTGCAGATGACTGCATCCTCAACCACGAAATCAAGACAGAAGCAGACAGCACTGTCACAAGTCGACCTGAACATGTTGCACCAGTGGAGCAAGACCTGGCTGGTTGAATTCAACTGTAACATCGTGACCATTACCAACAAGGAGGTAATCTACACTTACAACATTGGGGTACCCCGCTGGAATGTACTGAATGCAGCACATATGTCGGGGTGAACATCAGCTCAACCCTGAAGTGGGACCAGCACATGAACAAGGTCACCAGTGCCAAGAACAATTGTGGCAGGGAGACAATGTTGTCCTCCCAGAGTCAGTGGATGTGTTCCACTGCTGAATCTGCAGACTGAGCTTTGAGAACCATATTTCGAGACCATAATATGAGACATATGAGCACATAAACCATATATATATACATAGGGCATGTGGTCATCTCGGTGCAATATACTTGCAAGACTTTCCTGAGTATACATCCAGATACCTAAATAGTGTCTGGAATACATACATGTCAGAAACAACATGAGTACCATTGCTATATTGATAATCTTCTTGTGGTACATGTTGAGGGGTATGTAAAACAAATTTAAAAATCAGTAAAATAACATGTCTAATTCATTTAAAGTTTGATTGCCATGCATAACATCTTTCAAAAAATACTTACTTATAAAAAAATATCCCATCATCACACCAAAGCTATATATTATTTAGTAAAAAAAACTGTTTTCTAACATTGATATGTCCCCTTACTTTTGCTGCCACAAAAGCCCTTGAACCTGCATTTATAACGTGTTGGTGACTATCAAGATTGGATTATGCTAGCCCAATGTCAGGGCATATGATCAGTTGTTTACACGTCCACAAGATCATTTGATTCGCCTGTTATCCGGCAGGGTTACTGGCGCGGTCATCAGGTCACAGCCACTGGTGGGTTCGGTAACGGCATAAAAGCCCATTAACCTAAATTAGCAGCTGATATTTGCCGATTAATGTAGATAGGCATCATACTGCAATGTACTGGAATAATTTTTTTAAAGGATGGATTGGCGAAATATGACGTTAGTGCTGGGCACTTATTTGTGGGGTCAACATATAGTTCCATATATCCTACCATGTTATGATAAACAAGTAAAAAAATCAACTGACACGTTAGCCATCCCTACTACCTTAAAGGTCCCTCCTCAATTAAATTATTTCACTAGTCTTATTTCAAATTCATTTTGCAAAAAATCAAACCTACCTAGTATCCGCTGCAACATGCTAACCTGTTTGAGTAACTTTTATATGTAGTTTTTGAGAAATCATCATACAAACTATTAAATTACTTAATGTTTGATGAAACATTAAGTCAAGTGAAAATGGAAACTCACGAATTTCAGCCTTGGTGAAATTTCGTAACTTTGTCATGTGATTTGTGAAAGGATGGAAGTCACGCCCATGATCGGCATTGACCCGCACAACGTTTACTATTTCAGATTTCCACTATTTTGAATCTTACTAGATCTAACAACTGAAGTCAATTCTTTTGACAATTTAAAAAATTATGCATATTTTTTATTAAATCCGGTTTGTTGATGTCCAGATATGCAGTGTGTGAATAGTTTTAAGTAAATGTGACTGTTACTTAAACTATTCACCCAATACATATTTTGATATCAACAAACTTGGATTTACGATAGGCTAAATCAGTTGAGGATGGAGTTTTAACACTATCATTAACATGGATATATTTCACACTGAATATTTTCCCAAACAAACATGTTTTATAAACAAATACAAGTGTCCCCTTATTAATCAAGGCACCTACCTCCAGGTTCCTTGAACTTCACATAGACGATGCCCTTTGATTGGTTTGATGTGTCAACTTTCTCCACTGCTCCACCATGTCGACACAGATTCTTGTCCTGAAGGCATCTGATGAGTGCTTCCTTAGATGTGTTTGGTCTCACGTTTCTTATTTCTATTGTTCGTTTGTCCCAGTTCTGAAGACATGTTTCTGACACATCTTGTTCAACTGGTCTCTTCTCCTGATGAGTTGGACGAGGCTGTTTTGGCTGACTTGTCAAACTGGCTCCTTTGTCTGAGTAGTTTTGCTTAAAGGGCACCTTCTCTGCACCTGTGGTCACATTAACAGATTACATGACATGTATGACATGACATGTATGTGTGTGTATATATATATATATATATATATATATATATATATATATATATATATATATATATATATATATATATACATTATATATATATATATATATATATATATATATATATATATATATATATAATTACACTAGCTTGCATGAATTAATTGTAATAATATTGCATGCCTTGGGTTAACCTGTTTGCAATGGAAACTTAATTCTTCAAAATGTTCAAAACTACAAATATATATTTACTTTATTTTGATAGGACAAACATTGTAATGCCTAATAGTAATAGTGACGTGGTCAGCCTATGATACACCCACACATTAAATACACATGTCCCTCCCATGATGTGTTTGGCTGAAGCAACCCTTAATAAATATCTGTACAGATAAATTTACTTACACACATTATTATGATAGATGTATGATTTGTGTGAAAGGTATTTTTTGTCTAACAATATTATAATTATACCAAAGGTGTGTATCTAAGAAAGTAGTTATCACAAGTCATAACTAGAAATATCTTATGTCAAGGCTGTCTGCATAGTAAGGTAATAGAACTAGACAGAACGGTAAGTTTGAAAACGTGAGGATATATGAATGGAAAAAAAAATTATGTAAACATCAGCAGTGTCAGTATGTTTACAAACAAAATGCACACATATTTGACAAGGGCGGGCCACACATAGGTGAACAATTATAGGATCTTGATTGGTGTCCGACAAGGGTGGGCCACACATAGGTGAACAATTATAGGATCTTGATTGGTCTCTGCATAATTTAATTATCTTCTCAAGTGAACAGAGTTTTAATTTTCAATTATTACTGCGCATTCTATTTTTTTATTGCCCTGATATAAACATTATTGAAGTGTATAAATTAAAATATTTGATGTACTGTATTCATGGGGTACATACTTACACTGTATCACATTGGGTCAAGTCTAAGTTCACAGACTTTACCGATTAATTGATAGTCATGTATAACTGACTGTCACCCTTCAACTGATATTGTTAACTTTGTTCCAGCACAGCCCTTAGGAAATGTCTTTCTACAAACATATCGATTTACATACAATGTTTTATAAGATAAATTTAACTCTTAGATACTAACCCAATAATATTAAATATAATTTTTTACTAAAAAAGTTACCAACTACAAATACTGTATATTACTTCTGGAGTCTTGAGACGGATGACAACTGACTGGTACCGATACTAGTGATTCAGGCTTTACTCCTCTTGCTGGTCGGACAGTTATAGTGGTGCCATCTAAGGAGAACTCTTTCACTGACAGTGCCTTCTTTGTAACTACAACACAAATAACACAATATACTTATCTTAAAACAACAGATCTTTCATCACACACAATACTAATTAGTTGGTATCACTTAATAATTATACAAAATGTTAATACAGATTACAAATTTGCAAGCAAGCTTTTGTTTTACATTTACCAGATCGCACATGTAAAATGCTAACCTTCAGCAGTTTCAAATGTTAGGTATGTAACATTTTTGTCAGGTGAACGTTGCACACTTTGAACTGTACCATCACCAGATGGAAACTTGCTCTCAAATGACAGTACTATGGCATCTCCTGTTGTGGAGGGGTTAAATCCACAGACCTCGATGGTTCTTCCATCCCACTCTTCCTGTGAAGACCTTTCTGGTTCAGGAGATTCTTCCAATCTGTGAGATTTGTCCTGATTGTGAGATTCTTCCTGTCTGCAAGACTTGACCTGTCTGTGAGATTCTTCCTGTCTGCGAGACTTGTCATGTCTGTCAGATTCTTCCCGTCTGCAAAACTTGTCCTGTCTGTCAGATTCTTCCTGTCTGCGAGACTTGTCCTTTCTGTCAGATTCTTCCTGTCTGCGAGACTTGTCCTGTCTGTCAGATTCTTCCTGTCTGCGAGACTTATCCCATGCATGAGACACATCCAGTAAGCCACCCTCTAGGTTCAGATCATGTTTCTCGAGCACAGTCTGGGCAACTGCAGCAAGCAATAAACAATATACAGATAATGACTTGTTACACAGTAACATCATCACCACACAGACAGAACATATGGCGTTTTGCTAACATATAAACTGGATAGGCATATCTATATCACGGTCAGATATATCACAACCATACAGACAGAGATTGGACACACAGGCCTGTACATACTTAGATGTGCCAGGACCATAATTAGCATAACATATGGATTTTGACTATATAGAAAGCCTAGTTGGTGATATTGATGTATGAAAATCACTTGACCAAACATCTTATTTGAATAAATATATGTGTTCAACAACAAAGTATTGATATCTATCATAGGCATTGAGATGTGGAAAGTGTCAATGCGAAAATGGGAAAATAACACTTCTTCTAAACAACTACTGCTTGTACCTAGATTATAATGCCTATCACACAAATCAAAATATAAGTAAGCAACCGAGTAAATGCCCTGACCCTGTAAGATACTTCTGCTAATGCAATGATATTAATACATTCGGTTCCACGGAAGCAGTACACAGTAATGATAAATACACATGTATCATTAAAATTAAACGGTGTTTGGGGTGTATGTATGTGTGTGCGTGTGGGTGCGTGCCTGCATGCGTGCATGTGCCTACATATGTGCATAAGCATACTTCGAGCTTATCAAGTTGCAAACAAAATTGCAATATTATATCAAACCTCCTGCAGTCACAAATGTCACATAAGCGACTCCATTGTTTCTATCAATGTCAAACGTCTTGATTTCTCCTCCACTGGACTGATTCTTGTTCTGAAAGAATGACTTGATGTCATGATCTGATGTTGCTGGTTGAAGTCCACAGACTTTGATGGTCTTTCCATCCCACTTGTTCTCTGCAGTGGACGTGTCCTCTACAGAAGACACTTTGACCTTGATGTCAGCCAGTTCTACAGCAGGTTTGCTGTGCACCTCTGTGGCAGCTGCAGAAATAACAAACACACCACATGAATAACAACATAAGTAATGCATATGCATGCATGCACACATGCATGCACGCACGCACACACACATTCTCCTGTCACCTAACAATTAAGTTATACTTATACTATGAGAACATGAAGGTTTGAAAACAACATGCTGGAGATAGAAACATTTACCCAAAGTTGGGGTCACTATGCTGAGTTTCATTTAGTGTTAGGACCAAATTAATAGGATGTGTAAAAATAAGGCATTTCTATAGTTTTAGTTTCAGTTAGGATATTAGTACATATTTGAGATAATAGCTGGTGATAGGTTAACATCACGATTACATAACGTACATATTTAACTTTTAATAAAAAAAACCAAGCATTCTTACTTAGTAGTAGACAGTTTTCATAAAATAATAGGAAGATTTATCAGCACATTTATTTCTATCAACAATCTAGCCTCGATTATATAGGCTCTGTGCTGTGGCACCACCGTTTGTCGCAAACATCTTTGTCTGGATGCAAATTGGGGTTTTCATTGTGACGGAAATTACGTTTATGCCCAGAATCTTCGCTAAAATATAAGTAAGTAATAGATATCTCATCCTGGCATTTACATCTCGATAATGACACTAATTGGCTGCTGGCGCTTCACTCGGTAACGCCTACAGAAATTCAAATGGAGTCGTTACCAGTCGCACGTGCTAATGACAGAGCAAGAGTCATTAAATTTAGAGTTTGCACTGAAAGAAAAACAGTTTGCCTGCATCCAAAACATTGCTGATCAATGTGATGTGATGGAAATACTTCCTACATGGTACGGAAAAACCCTCATATACACATTTCTCCCTACACAACAAGCATCTCAGTTGGCACATGGTGCTGGTCATGCCACCTGATAACAGTCAAAACATGCATCTGCAGCCAGACTCTCTTCTCAGCATATTTACGAAGCCGAGCGAGAGTCAGACAACCAAGACCATCAACAATCATGAATAAACTGTTGCGCCATCTACTGATCAGAATAATGGTAAATCTTCATATCATTTGTTTAGTAGATGGCACCACTGTTATGAAGGTCAGTATGAAAACTACCAGAAAACATTACCAGTAAATGTGAAGAACATCATGTAGAATAACTATTTTTCTCAAAATTACTGGAAAATTACATAATGTAGTTTGCGAGTATGAAGGGAACCAACTAGATTACAATAATGTTTAACTTGCCCTGTGATCTATTTCAGCAGATCCAACTATTAGTGCCGCAATCTCCCAGTAAACAATAAATACATGTACTGCATTTTCACGAGTATGCGTGGTTAGATGAACACTATCAACTGACAAGTTGGCCACATTATTAACACATATGAGGAGCGTATGCGTCAGGAAGTGGGAGGTTTCTCCTAAAAAATTGCGGGAGGTTGGCCTCAGAAATAGGTGTGAAGTGGGAGGTTCGTCTAAAGGATAGGGGGAGGTATTAACACAAATTATATCAATAACATTACAAATTATATAAATAACTTTACCACCCAGCCCACGGCACCAGTTGCATTGGGCCACGGATGTTCATCTTATAGATTGGTGCCCAGTCCACCATATACGGCAGCACTGTGATATGTATCAAATTCCATCTTGCACGTAGTGAGCGAAGCGTATCTTGTGAAGGATTTGGAAACAGTTATTGGTTATAAGAGGTTCTTAATAATAATATATAACCTGACAAAAGGCATTCGTTTATTTGCTGTATTGACTAAATAGGTTACATAGATTGCTGCTGGGAAAAATAAACTTAATGTTTCAATAAAAAATGCAAAACATAATAAGCCACACATTATTGGGGCAAAGCACCCTACCAGTACACTTTGCCCCACAAGACCTGAAAAATGTGCAAGACTGCCACTATGACTGCCACTATGACTGCCACTTAAATGCAATTTTCTAGAAGTTGGTTTTTTATTAAGGTTCTTTATTTATTTAAGAGGTGTGCACTGTGTTAAACATTTCTGCTTTAGATAAAAATAAGTACGCCAACTCATATTTGCCCCAAAGGGGCGTGCTTTGTTCCACATCACTCTATATGTATATGATTCTCTGGGATATATAACAAGAGTATATTGGTGTTCATGATTCAATAATCATCAATTGATCAAGTTAGTTGAATGATTTCAGTGACTGCCATGTTCTTTGCGTAAAATTTGCCATTTGGATTAACAAACTAACTAAAATCATTAGTTTCCTGTCAAAAGGTGGTAGTTATGCCATAACTATGACCAGTTATTCAAAAGCTACAGTTGTTTCAAGGATTGAAAAATATGTTCTGTCATTCATAACGAAGTTTGTTTCATCCAACTGAATATCTTACAACAATGGCAGCATATTTAAATAATCTGGCATAAGGAAACAGTGCTTGACTATTTACCTGTGCTGGTTATAAAATGGTGGATCACATAGTTGATCCAACTGATTGCAAAATAATTATTTCAAGATGTTGGAAAGTAAATGAACAATTTTCATATTTTACAGATAAAATTGAACTTAGACTACACAATTTAGTACAAAAATAAATAATGGAAACTAAGAAAACTGTTGAAAAACTTACATGTAAATGAACAGTGACAAATGATACATCAGACTTTGATGTATCAGAGTCCAGGAACCAGGATTATTTTTAAAGGTCCTTTCTCAAGATTTTTGGCCGAAAAACTATTTAATTACTTAATGTTTGGTCAAACATTAACTGAAGTGAAAAAAGGAATGCTGAAAATGAATTTCACCCTTGGTGAAATTTCGTAACTTTGTCATTTGATCGGCGAGTGTCACGCACATGATCAATGTTAAAATCAACTGTATTCACACACTACATATTTGGACATCAACAAACCAGCTTTGCGATGGAGTTTTAATGCAAATGACTTCAAATAAATGTTGACTGTGGCTAGATCACTGACACATACTGGGCATTTAATCCATGTTAGTGTAACACAACAAAGTTCTGCTGTAGTCAAGTCTCTATAGGGTGTTATACATACCGTCTAAAGGAGTTGAAGATGTTGCAGTGGAACCAGCAGATGTCCCATCAGCCTGAAAGAAAAGTAATACTTTTGACCATTGAAACAAACACTTTCCAAAACTAAATATATTGCAATCACAATGTGATTAACTACATAATTTATACATATCCGTATAGACAGTACAACACTAATGTATCATACATACACAAATGTATCATACATATCTGCATACACAACAGAACACAATTAGCAGTTATCTACTTTTTCTATTAGTATTACTAAACAAAGATAGTTTGTCAATAGATACATTATGTGCATCTTCCAGTAGATTGGTATTACTATTAGACATTATATTAAAAAAAATAGTCATCTTACCATGAAATATTTTTTCTCCTGGACAGCAGGACAGCCGTTTAAAGAAACCTCATATACCGTGCTGTTTCGCTGGGTGACTTTATGGCTCAACAACTTTTGTACAGCTGAAATGTGAAACATATACACACAATTAATTTGCATTTTTTTGCATTAGTGTTTGATATATTTGATAGTTCACAGTGAAATAACAGTGAGAGAAAGTAAATTGGAACACAGCTCCACCTTCCTTTCCTGCGCTCCCTCCAGTCTCCCTATCCACGATTATCCAGACATGGGATTGCGATAACATTATGGCTTAAATTATCATGTCATCAGTTTGATATATGTTTTACTTACTTTTAGTTGTAACTACACTTGTTTTAAAGGTCGCTCCTCAATTTGATTCTTTCACTAGTCTCATTCTAAATTCATTTAGTGAAGAATTGGCAATTTTGTTCACCCCATGATGCCACAGTTCACACAGCTGTATAAATGAGTTGTAAACAGTGGTGGATATGTGAATGAATAGTTTTTGTGCAGTAATTGCAGCATAGCTGTATTCTTCCCAGAGAAGTCAAAATGGCATTGGAATGAACAGGTCTGTAAGTGTAAAGCGCCTTGAACAGTCCCAAGGACAGGATACTGTACTATACAAGAACGCACCTTTATAATAAAGTTTACAGTTGTTATATCAGAATAAGTTTATTTGTTAGTTCTCTGATATGCATCAATCCCCCTCTGTTGTTGTATTAATTAGAGAGACTACCTTCATGACACACATACAGATGAATAACTTCCAGCCATAGGAGCATAGTAAAAGAATGGCTGTATGTAAAGGAGACCAATCATGTACATACACCTGGGGTATGTGTATTAATGGCTTTGTTTGGTATCATTGTGTCTGCCATACAAATGTTCAACACTTGAAACACAAGAGAAAACAGACCAGACATGAAAATCAAAAACACAGTGAATATGAAATAGTAAAAGCTACTTTCAAAACATAACATTCCACTACAACCAATGGCATATCTCACAAAGGGGGAGGTGAAAGGGGGAGGCCAAAGGGGGAGGCCAAAGGGGGAGGTCAAAGGGGAGGCCAAAGGGGAGGTGAAAGGGGGAGGCCAAAGGGGAGGCTAAAGGGGGTCAAACTTAGTCACCCTTTAGTAAACCATGCTACCTTGCAAAGGCACAACAGGCTACATATGAGAAAAAAAGATTAAGCCAAAGTGGACCACAGCCTAATGCCCCCCTCCAAATACGCCACAGACTACAAATTAGAAGATAATAATCACTGAATTAAGAATATGGATTTGCTCAGAAGATTGAAGATGATATGTGACGTTTTGTAAAAGCTGAAGCATCAAGAAGAGAAATATATAAAAGAATAAGAGCTTAATGTTGACCGTTTTAAAACTAGACGGCCCTTACTCTGATTTCAATGAAAATACATGAGGACAATACACAATGAAGTCAGTGGTGTTTTATCCATGGCCAAAGTGAAAGATAATTTGTATTGATCCCTAAAGACTGTTCAAATTATGATATGTCCCTTATGCTCCCATTCATCATACATCACCACATTCAACCACGCAATAAACAAATGGTCAACAAAATATGAAGTTAGAATTTGTAAGACTATCTTAGTTTGTGTTTTATAATATATCATGTTTTAATAATGGTCAGTCTTAAAAGAATAACTACTGAACTGGTACAGACAACTCAATAAATGCCTGCATCATATGTTTATGATGTGTTTCGTAATTTACTTACTTTTAAATTAATATTTTCTCTATGGTGATCCCCACATCTACATAAAACCTTGTAACTGGTGAACTAATGAAGTTGTAAGCAAAACTTGACATCTGCCACTTCTACAAATGTAGCATGCCATTTAAGTATTGTAGTTTTCATTCCGTATAGCACAAGGTGACTAAGAAAACAGTTTGATCACATGATATTTGTGTGTTGTAATCCAATAGACTATATAGCATTAGAAACAAATATTGAGGAAAACTCATCAAGATGTTTTGAAAGGACATACTACATTAAAGTTAATATTGATACAAATGTCATGGGACGTTCTTAATTATACTGTTTAGCTTCACGTCATGCCTATTAGTGCCTACAGTGTCCGGTGAGGTACATGCCTTTGTTATTATACATAAAGTTGATTTAGTATTCTGTTACATTCATATCACCCCTTTTATAAAACACTAGCTGAGTTGCCCGGCATTGCATTGCATGGGAGAGGAGGCAGCCATTGTAAGAACTTAATTATGACCCAGTCAAGTTTTGGTAGTGTATTATTAATGGCAATGACATGTCCCATAAATCTTGTACAACTTCCAGTTTCACGAATACCGTACGGAACAATGTATGTGGATGTTTGATATAGATCATGTAACTCTGAACAATCGTAGAAAACACACACAGCATTGCAAACAATTGTACGTAACTAAAATTCATCTGAGTTATGTAATCTACATCAAATGTCCAAGTAGGTTCCTTCCTAAAACCCCCACCGCTGGGGGAATTTTCAAACTGTTTAAATGTACGAACCATCCCCAAGGGCCCCCATACCATCCTCGAGTGCCCCGATACCACCCCTAGGGCCCCATACCACCCCCTAGGGCCCCATACCATCCCCGTGGGCCCCCGTGTGTATCTGATGGAAATATGAGGGAACATACACACACAGTCACAAACTACTAAAAGTTATATTAAATAAATTATTATGATTATTAATAGTAACCAATTTATATTATTAATAAATGTTATCATATCAACACAGGCACCGTGCATCTATAAGGTTCTTTACGGAATGGCTCCTGTTGTGATGTGTTTGTGATATGTGGCGGCGTCTACCGGTTAACCAGCATATGAATGCCTGTGGGGAAGAAACCAGCTTTTATCGAGCAAGTTCCTGCGTGTTAGTTCACACGACACTGACAAACTGTCTAATATAAATAGCAAATCAATAAAATGGCCAGTGCTAACACATTTATGCATATGATATACACAGGAACATAGCACAGAAAGCTCGAATATGTGTTAGACTAGCTGTTAACATTTTTATCGAATACATTTATAGTTAAACAAAACCAAATTTGGTTTGACCGCTGCTTTCCTTGCCGAAGTAACTAGAATTCTGTTATTCGATGTGGCGCCATCTACCGATCAGAATAATAGTAAATCTTCATAACTTTTCTTCAGTAGATGGCTCCATTGTTATGAAGGTCAATATAAAAACTACCAGAAAATATTACCACAAAATATGAAGAACATCATGTAATACACGAGCCAACAACTGTTTTTCTCAAAATGACACTTGTGACTAGAGAGTGTGAAGGAAAACAACTTGATTACACATTTTTTTAACTTGTCCTGTGATCAAGATATAGAGTAGGGTGGGGAAAAGTGTACCCTCCACGGCAAAATGCACCCTCCTCTATTTCACCAGATCCAACTATTAGTGCTACTATCTCCCAATAAACCATGCATAATTCAGAAATCTGGCATGAGGAAACAGTGTGTGACTATTTACCTGCACTGGTTATAAAAATGGTGGATCATATAGTTAATCCAACTGACTGCATGGTAATTCTTCCAAAATGTTGGAGAGGGGATGACAAATTTTCACACTTTACAGATAAAATTAAACTTCAACCAAACAATTAAGCAGAAAAAAGTAACAGAAATTAGGAAAATTGCTGGAAAGCTTACATATAAATTACAACAGTGACAAATGTATATCAGACTTTCTTGTATCAGAGTCCAGGAACCAGGACTATCTTTAAAAGGTCCTCGTCAGTTAGATTGTTTTGCTAGTCTCACTTTAAATTCATTTTGTGACAAATCAAAGCTACCTAGTATCCACTGCAAAATTCTAGCTCGTTTGAGCAATTTTTTTCATTATTGTAAAATTATTAGACAAACTATTTAATTATTTAATGTTTGGTCAAACATTAATTGAAGTAGAAATGGAAATGCTGAAAACTAAAAAAAACCCAGAAAACTCAAATTTCACCCATGGTTAAATTTTGAAAATTTGTCATAAGATTAGCGAAAGGATGGAAGTTACACCCATGGACAGAAAAGACCCACACAGTGTTTACCATTTTGTATATCTACTATTTTAAACTTTACTTTATCTAATGACTAAAGTCAATTCTTTCGAAGAGTTGAAAAAAATAGGCATTTTGTATTAAATTGACTGTGGACGTTACATAAACTATTCGCACACTACATATTTGGACATCAATAAACCGGAATTGTGATAGGCTAAATCAACTGAGGATGGAGTTTTAATACAAATGCCTTGTGGCTAGACCACTGACACATACTGAGTATTTAATTCATGTTAGTGTAACACAACAAAGTTCTGCTGTAGTCAAGTCTCTACAGGGTGTTATACATACTGCCTGAAGGAGATGAAGATGTTGCAGTGGAACCAGCAGATGTCCCATCAGCCTGAAAGAAAAGTAGCACTTTTGACCACTGAAATCAGCAAGAAATATAACTTCATTTCGCCGTAATCTGAAAACCTATCTTTTCAAAATGGCCTATCCTCCTTAGCTTCTTAGCACCTCCATCCATCAGTTGACAACTTTTTGCATTGTACATAGTTACGAGAATGCCTAATCCTTTGGCTTTGTTGCGCCACTGAGCTCGGATTTTCCGAAGATATTGGTGCCAAAGAAGTCTATTTATTATTATTATTATTATTATTAAATAAACACTCTCCACAACTAAATATGGATGATCTCTGTCTAAAACAATGTATGCTGCTATCTTGGAATGTTTGACATAATGCTGCAATATGTTGATCATAATAATATACAGTAATCACAATGTGATCATCTACATAAATTATACATATCTGCATAGACAACAGAACAAAAATGTATTATGTACACAGTGTTCGAAATTAAGGCCTTTTTATCAGCAGCTGCCGATTCAGCTAGCCAAAATGTGCAACTTATCGGCCCCACCCCGCCAATTGATCCCAGCGGCCACAGCTGGGTTGGACTGTATTAGTGATGCACATTACAGTACTTTACAGTACTAATCTATGCTAATTCGATATAAAATACAATTATGACAAACTACTTCTTCCTTGCCAGCGACAGATCACTGTGAAGCCCAAGGCAAAGGCGAAGTCCGCAAATGTAAGGGAAACCCCTGGCATTTGTAACATGGATGCCTCTTGGATGATTCACGTTTATTTATGTCAGTATATTGGGGAATATCTATGAAGTTGCGAGAATCATAGAGTTTGACCGATTTTGAAGGATATTATGCCAATTTATTTCATACTGGCGATACTAAGAAAGCAGGCAATCCAATTGACAATATAATGTGCCAAGATATTTTGATTAATGTGATATTTGGCTGTAAAAGTGAACTTTGGAAGCTTCGATTTGGAGAATGGCATATATGTTTGCCCATGCCAGGCCAAGAGCAATGCCAGTGCGCGCGAAACGTTGGCATCAAACATAATGTTAATTTCAACAACTGTTTCGCAAATAAAGTTCACATTGAAATGTTTCTTAAATTCATTACTTTATTTTACTGGTCTGCTATTTATAATAAATGAACAACAATATTTGTTATATATTTATTAAATTATTATTTATTCTAATTTAAAGCAGACAGTATCTGTTTTAGTTTTATGCACTAAAACTTTGCTTTATTATGTATACTTATAATTTATACATTTTTGTGGGGCCAGTTCAAACTCACATGGGCCGGTTCAAAATAGAACTGGACCAGTTAAAACAATTCTGGGCCAGTTCATTTTTTGGCTAATTTGAGGCACTGTGTACACTGGGCAGTTATCCACTTTTTTTAAGTATTATTAAACAAAGATAGCATGTCAATATATACATTATGTGTATCTTCCAGTATATTGGTGTTACTGTTAGACATTATATTTTACAAAATATTTATCTTACTTTCAAATATTTCCTCTCCTGGATAGTAGGACAGCTCTTTACTGAAAACTCATACATCCTGCCATTTGAATTGGTCACTTTATGGCGTGTTTTGTCCAACACCTTTTGTGCAGCTGAAACATATACACACAATTAACTTGTTAATGTGTATTAGTGGTTGATGTATATGCAGACAGTTCACACTGATATAAAAGTGACAGAAAGTAAATTGTAACACAGCGAATATATCCTCATTCCCTCCCAGCCCACCTGTTTCCACACCCCCACCCTCTTTTCCTTCACTCCCTCCCAATCTGGATATGAAATCCATGATTATCCAGAAATGGAAATGCTATAATATGATGGCTTAAATCATCATGTCATCAGTTTGTATGTTTTACTTACTTTTACTAGTTTTAGTTCTGATTACACTTGTTTTAAAGGTTGCTCCTCAATTCAATTATTTCACTTGTTTCATTTCAAATTCATTTAGCGAAACACTGGCAATTTTTTTCAACCCCATATTGCCACAATTGTGCTTTGAACAATCCCATGGAAAGGATACCGTACTATATAAGAACGCACCTTTATAATAAAGTTTAATGTTCTTATATTGGAGTAAGTTTATTTGTTAGTTCTCTGATATGCATTAATCCCCCTCTGTTGTTGTATTAATTAGAGAGACTACCTTCATGACACACATACAGGTGAATAACTTCCAGCCATAGGAGCATAGCAAAAGAATGGCTGTATGTAAAGGAGACCAATCAAGTACATACAACTGGGGTATGTGTATTAATGGCTTTGTTTGGTATCATTGTGTCTGCCATACAAATGTTCTACCCTTGAAACACAAGAGAAAACAGACCAGACATGAAAATCAAAGACACAGTGAATATGAAATAGTAAAAGCTACTTTAAAAACATAACATTCCACTACAACCAGTGGCATATCTCACAAAGGGGGAGGCCAAAGGGGGAGACCTAAGGCTAGGCCAAAGGGGGAGGCCAAAGGGAAGGCCAAAGGGGGAGGCAAAATTGGAGGCCAGGCCAAAGGGGGAGGCCAAAGGGGGAGGCCAAAAGGGGAGGCCAAAGGGCCAAAGAGGCCAAAGGGGGAGACCAAAGGGGAGGCCAAAGGGGAGGCCATTAGTTTACCATGCTACCTTGCAGAGGCACAACAGGTTACATATAAGAAAACAAAATTAAGCCAAAGGGGACCACAACCTAATGCCTGCCCACCCCTCATACGCCACAAACAACGAATTAGAAGATAATAATCATTGAATGAAGAATATGGATTTGTTCAGAAGATTGAAGAAGATATGTGACATTTTGCAAAAGCTGAAGCATCAAGAAGAGAAATAAATAAACGTATAAGAGCTTAATGTTGACCGTTTTAAAACTAGACGGCCCTTACTCTGATTTCAATGAAAATACAGGAGGGCAACACATGATGAAGCCAGTGGTGTTTTACCCACGGCCAAAGTGAAAGATAATTTGTATTGATCCCTAAAGAATGTTCAAACTATGATATGTCCCTTATGCTCCCATTCATCATACATCACCACATTCAACCACGCAATAAACAAATGGTCAACAAAATATAAAGTTAGAATTTGAAAGATTATCTTAGTTTGTGTTTTATAATATATCATGTTTTGAAAGAATAACTACTGAACTGGTACAGACAACTCAATAAATGCCTGCATCATATGTTTATGATGTGTTTCGTAATTTACTTACTTTTAAATTCACATTTTCTCTATGGTGAGCCCCACATCTACATAAAACCTTGTAAACAGTGAACTAATGAAGTTATAAGCAAAACTTGACATCTGCCACTTCTACAAATGTAGCATGCCATTTAAGTATTGTAGTTTTCATGCCGTATGGCACAAGGTGGCTAAGAAAACAGTTTGATCACATGATATCTGTGTGTTGTAATCCAATAGACTATATAGCATTAGTTAGTTAAAACAAATATTGAGGAAAACTCATCAAGATGTTTTGAAAGGACACACTACATTAAAGTTAATATTGAAGCAAATGTCAAGGGATGTTCTTAATTATACTGTTTCACGTCATGCATAGTAGTGCCAACAGTGTCCAGTGAGGTACATGACTTTGCTATTATACATAAAGTTGATTCAGTATTCTGTTACATTAATGCCACCCCTTTTACAAAACACTAGCTGAGTTGCCCGGCATTGCATGAGAGAAAACGTAGCCATTGTAAGAACTTAATTATGACCCAGTCAAGTTTTGGTGGCATAAAGCTAATGGCAATGACAACTCCATGTCCCATAAATCTTCCAGTTTCACGAAGCATCCATACCATACAAACGAATATATGAGGATGTTTGATGTAGATCAAGTAACTCTGAACAATCGTAGAAAACACACATAGCGTTTCGAACAATTGTACATAACTAAAATTCAGTTACGTAATCTACGTTAAACATCCACGTAGGTTCCTTCTTCACCCTAAGAGTGACCAATGATAAATTTCCACGGTGTACACAAAGCGGAGTTATTCACAAGAGTGCTTTTAAAAAATCATAACATCGCTAATAATTATCGCACAAATGTGATTGAGGTACCATTTTGTTGCTAAAAAGACTTTATTATAATAAAATGATAAAAACTACAGCACATAATCTTAATAATAATAATAATATACTTTATTTATTCACAATCAAATCAGGGACTAGTGCCCCGTTCACGGGTGATTACAAAATCGCCATACTTCTAAGAAACATAAAGATGTTTTTAACAGAAATCAATAAAAAGTAAAATTAGGAAACAAAATGCTAGTATGTATACATAAATACATACATACATATATATATATATATAAATAAACCTATGTATAGTAAAATTACAGGTAAGTGCAATGACAAAGCAAATGAAGGCTAAACAGCTGATCATATTGGATAATAAATAATAATAATAGCCTACATTAAATAAGTTAAAAACATACTAAAAAGGTAAATAAACCTAAGATAAATAAAATTATACATTAATAAAACTGTATGCATGAACAATACCAAGGTTAATTGAGGTCTGATTAAATTAGTTTAAGAACAGAGGGGATATTACTTTTTGAATTTCATCCAAAAAAAAGCAAAAGTTTTTATTTTTACTGTTACTGGATAATTACTGAGTCTGTCCCGATGTCCAAAGCTGCGACGGCCCAGACAACATGCACATGTTGCAATGACGATTTCACTGCATATAGCCTGCTTGTTCATTTACATGTATTTGAATAGGCCAATCATAGAGCTTTCCAAAGGTATAACGTGTTTTATATTTAGATACTGTGAATGGAAACGTAAATTTATTCTGCGGTGCATAGTAAAAGCACGCAAATATGGGCGCTAACTATGTGACGTTTTGTAAGCTAGATCGTCATTAGCTGTCATTGACTCTGTTCATGAAAAATATGAATCAGAACGAAGAGTGATTCAGCTTTCCGTGAGTGATTCAGCTTTCAGCGAGGTACTGGTGACGGAAAAAAAAATTGCTCCTTCAGAGTGATACCAAATTCTGCCGGAAGGCTTTTTGCAGTGATCATGCGGGCCGAATTACGCCCAGTTGTCACTCCCAGGGTTAATATCCCCATTGCCGGAGGAATTTTGAAACTGTTTAAATGTACGAACCTATCTACTTGTCTATAATATATCTGTACTAATTATACATTTATATTATTAAACTTATTATTATTACAGAAGTCAAAAGTGTATTGCAAGTCTGTCACAGTTCATAACAGTTATAATAAACACGATGCAATACCACAACACAGGCATCGCGTGTCTGTTAGGTTCTTTACGGTACGACTCCTGTTTGTTATGTGTTTGCGATATGTGGCGGCGTCTACCAGAAAACCAGCATACGAATGCCTGTGGGGAAGAAACCAGCTTTCACTGAGTAAGCTCCTGTGCGTTAGTTCGCGCGACACAGACAAATTGTTTAAAATAGCAAATCAATAAAATGGCCAATGCTAACACATCTATGCATATGATATACACAGGAACTTTGAATATAAGTTAGACTAGCTGTCAACATTTCTATCGAATACAGTTACACAAAAGTCGAAACCTTATCATGCATGACATTTCTGCACTCGACAAAGAAAACCGAGGCTAATTGTAGAACATACCGTTTTCACTGTCGAACTGGACGATTGTTTCTTTGTCATTGTCCGTGTCTTCCAGTGTCACCTCGGTGTTGTGACCAACAATGCTTTGTAGGTAGTTTTCCAGATCACATTTAGGTATGACTGCTGCTTCTACTGCAGAAGTAACTAGAATGCTGTTCTTCGATGTGGCGCCATCTACTGATCAGAATAATAGTAAATTGTCATAACATTTGTTCAGTAGATGGCACCACTATTATGAAGGCCAATATGAAAACTACCAGAAAACATTACCAGTAAATATGAAGAACATCATGTAATATACGAGCCAACAACTGTTTTTCTCAAAATTACTGGTAAATAACATGTGTTGTTAGAGAGTGTGAAGGGAAACAACTAGATTACACATTTTTTTTAACTTGCCCTGTGATCAAGATATAGAGTAGGGTGGGGCAAAGTGTACCCTTCAGGGCAAAATGCACCCTCCTCTATTTCACCAGATCCAACTACTAGTGCCACTATCTCCCAATAAACCATGCATAATTCAGAAATCTGGCATGAGGAAACAGTGTGTGACTATTTACCTGCGCTGGTTATAAAAATGGTGGATCATATAGTTAATCCAACTGACTGCATAGTAATTCTTCCAAAATGTTGGAGAGGGGATGACAAATTTTCACATTTTACAGATAAAGTTAAACTTCAACCTAACAATTAAGCAGGAAAAAGTAACAGAAATTAGGAAAATTGCTGGAAAGCTTACATATAAATTACAATAGTGACAAATGTATATCAGACTTTGTTGTATCAGAGTCCAGGAACCGGGACTATCTTTAAAAGTTCCTCTTCAGTTAGATTGTTTTGCTAGTCTCACTTTAAATTAATTTTGTGACAAATCAAAGCTACTAAAGTCTAAAGTAGTTATACTCCAAACAGCCCAATCTTGAGCTAACGCAAGAGTTTGGACCAACGGCTTTTAATGTCTCTTCCGAAAGACACAGGCAAAGTGAGGTGAACGAAATTGCCCAAGCTTCGAAACGGCGGAGGTGGAATCGAACCACCGTCCTCTCGATCAACAGATGGGTGCTCTAACCATTAGACCACCGCTCCCCACCGTTACCTAGTATCCACTGCAACATTCTAGCTCGTTTGTGCAACTTTTGTCATTTTTGTAAAATTATTAGACAAACTATTTAATTACTTAATGTTTGGTCAAACATTAATTGAAGTGAAAATGGAAATGCTGAAAACTAAAAAAAACCCAGAAAACTCAAATTTCACCCATGGTTAAATTTCGAAAATTTGTCATAAGATCAACGAAAGGATGGAAGTTACACCCATGGACAGAAAAGACCCACACAGTGTTTACCATTTTGTATATCTACTATTTTAAACTTTACTTTATCTAATGACTAAAGTCAATTCTTTCGAAGAGTTGAAAAAAATAGGCATTTTGTATTAAATTGACTGTGGACGTTACATAAACTATTTGCACACTACATATTTGGACATCAATAAACCGGAATTGTGATAGGCTAAATCAATTGAGGATGGAGTTTTAATGCAAATGACTTGAAGTGAATGTTGACTTGTGGTTAGACCACTGACACATACTAGGTATTTAATTCATGTTAGTGTAACACAACAAAGTTCTGCTGTAGTCAAGTCTCTACAGGGTGTTATACATACTGCCTGAAGGAGATGAAGATGTTGCAGTGGAACCAGCAGATGTCCCATCAGCCTGAAAGAAAGGTAGTACTTTTGACCACTGAAATCAACAAGAAATATAGCTTCATTTCGCCGTAATCTGAAAACCTATCTTTTCAAAATGGCCTATCCTCCTTAGCTTCTTAGCACCTCCATCCATCGGTTGACGACTTTTTGCATTGTACATGGTTACGAGAATGCCTAATCCTTTGGTTTTGTTGCGCCACTGAGCTCGGATTTTCCGAAGATATTGGTGCCAAAGAAGTCTATTTATTATTATTATTATTATTAAATAAACACTCTCCACAACTAAATATGGATGATCTCTGTCTAAAACAATGTATGCTGCTATCTTGGAATGTTTGACATAATGCTGCAATATGTTGATCATAATAACATACAGTAATCACAATGTGATCATCTACATAAATTATACATATCTGCATAGACAACAGAACAAAAATGTATTATGTACACAGTGTTCGAAATTAAGGCCTTTTTATCGGCAGCCGCCGATTCAGCTAGCCAAAATGCGCAACTTATAGGCCCCACCCCGCCAATTGATCCCAGCGGCCACAGCTGGGTCGGACTGTATTAGTGATGCACATTACAGTACTTTACAGTACTAATCTATGCTAATTTGATACAAAATACAATTATGACAAACTACTTCTTCCTTGCCAGCGACAGATCATTGTGAAGCCCAAGGCAAAGGCGAAGTCCGCACATGTAAGGGAAACCCCTGGCATTTGTAACATGGATGCCTCTTGGATGATTCACGTTTATTTATGTCAGTATATTGGGGAATATCTATGAAGTTGCGAGAATCATAGAGTTTGACCGATTTTGAAGGATATTATGCCAATTTATTTCATACTGGCGATACTAAGAAAGCAGGCAATCCAATTGACAATATAATGTGCCAAGATATTTTGATTAATGTGATATTTGGCTGTAAAAGTGAACTTTGGAAGTTTCGATTTGGAGAATGGCATATATGTTTGCCCATGCCAGGCCAAATGCAATGCCAGTGCGCGCGAAACGTTGGCATCAAACATAATGTTAATTTCAACAACTGTTTCGCAAATAAAGTTCACATTGAAATATTTCTTAAATTCATTACTTTATTTTACTGGTCTGCTATTTATAATAAATGAACAACAATATTTGTTATATATTTTATATTTATTAAATTATTATTTATTCTAATTTAAAGCAGACAGTATCTGTTTTAGTTTTATGCACTAAAACTTTGCTTTATTATGTATACTTATAATTTATACATTTTTGTGGGGCCAGTTCAAACTCACATGGGCCGGTTCAAAATAGAACTGGACCAGTTAAAACAATTCTGGGCCAGTTCATTTTTTGGCTAATTTGAGGCACTGTGTACACTGGGCAGTTATCCACTTTTTTTTAAGTATTATTAAACAAAGATAGCATGTCAATATATACATTATATGTATCTTCCAGTAGATTGGTGTTACTGTTAGACATTATATTTTACAAAATATTTATCTTACCTTCAAATATTTCCTCTCCTGGATAGTAGGACAGCTCTTTACTGAAAACTCATACATCCTGTCATTTGAATTGGTCACTTTATGGCGTGTTTTGTCCAACACCTTTTGTGCAGCTGAAACATATACACACAATTAACTTGTTAATGTGTATTAGTGGTTGATGTATATGCAGACAGTTCACACTGATATAAAAGTGACAGAAAGTAAATTGTAACACAGCGAATATATCCTCATTCCCTCCCAGCCCACCTGTTTCCACACTCCCACCCTCTTTTCCTTCACTCCCTCCCAATCTGCCTACCTTCATATCCACGATTATCCAGAAATGGAAATGCTATAATATTACGGCTTAAATCATCATGTCATCAGTTTGTATGTTTTACTTACTTTTACTAGTTTTAGTTCTGATTACACTTGTTTTAAAGGTTGCTCCTCAATTCAATTATTTCACTTGTTTCATTTCAAATTCATTTAGCGAAACACTGGCAATTTTTTTCAACCCCATATTGCCACAATTGTGCTTTGAACAGTCCCATGGAAAGGATACTGTACTATATAAGAACGCACCTTTATAATAAAGTTTACTGTTCTTATATTGGAGTAAGTTTATTTGTTAGTTCTCTGATATGCATCAATCCCCCTCAGTTGTTGTATTAATTAGAGAGACTACCTTCATGACACACATACAGGTGAATAACTTCCAGCCATAGGAGCATAGCAAAAGAATGGCTGTATGTAAAGGAGACCAATCAAGTACATACACCTGGGGTATGTGTATTAATGGCTTTGTTTGGTATCATTGTGTCTGCCATACAAATGTTCTACCCTTGAAACACAAGAGAAAACAGACCAGACATGAAAATCAAAGACACAGTGAATATGAAATAGTAAAAGCTACTTTCAAAACATAACATTCCACTACAACCAGTGGCATATCTCACAAAGGGGGAGGCCAAAGGGGGAGACCTAAGGCTAGGCCAAAGGGGGAGGCCAAAGGGAAGGCCAAAGGGGGAGGCCAAAGGGGTAGGCCAAATTGGAGGCCAAAGGGGAGGCCAAAAGGGGAGGCCAAAGGGGGAGGCCAAAGGGAGAGGCCAAAGGGGGAGACCAAAGGGGAGGCCATTAGTTTACCATGCTACCTTGCAGAGGCACAACAGGTTACATATAAGAAAACAAAATTAAGCCAAAGGGGACCACAACCTAATGCCCGCCCCCCCCCCCCATACGCCACAAACAACGAATTAGAAGATAATAATCATTGAATGAAGAATATGGATTTGTTCAGAAGATTGAAGAAGATATGTGACGTTTTGTAAAAGCTGAAGCATCAAGAAGAGAAATATATAAATGTATAAGAGCTTAATGTTGACCATTTTAAAACTAGACGGCCCTTACTCTGATTTCAATGAAAATACCGGAGGGCAACACATTATGAAGCCAGTGGTGTTTTACCCACGGCCAAAGTGAAAGATAATTTGTATTGATCCCTAAAGAATGTTCAAACTATGATATGTCCCTTATGCTCCCATTCATCATACATCACCACATTCAACCACGCAATAAACAAATGGTCAACAAAATATAAAGTTAGAATTTGAAACATTATCTTAGTTTGTGTTTTATAATATATCATGTTTTGAAAGAATAACTACTGAACTGGTAGAGACAACTCAATAACTACTGAACTGGTAGAGACAACTCAATAACTACTGAACTGGTAGAGACAACTCAATAACTACTGAACTGGTACAGACAACTCAATAACTACTGAACTGGTAGAGACAACTCAATAACTACTGAACTGGTACAGACAACTCATTAAATGCCTGCATCATATGTTTATGATGTGTTTCGTAATTTACTTACTTTTAAATTCACATTTTCTCTATGGTGAGCCCCACATCTACATAAAACCTTGTAAACAGTGAACTAATGAAGTTATAAGCAAAACTTGACATCTGCCACTTCTACAAATGTAGCATGCCATTTAAGTATTGTAGTTTTCATGCCGTATAGCACAAGGTGACTAAGAAAACAGTTTGATCACATGATATCTGTGTGTTGTAATCCAACAGACTATACAGCATTAGTTAGTTAAAACAAATATTGAGGAAAACTCATCAAGATGTTTTGAAAGGACACACTACATTAAAGTTAATATTGAAGCAAATGTCAAGGGATGTTCTTAATTATACTGTTTAGTTTCACGTCATGCCTAGTAGTGCGTACAGTGTCCAGTGAGGTACATGACTTTGCTATTATAAAGTTGATTCAGTATTCTGTTACATTCATGCCACCCCTTTTACAAAACACTAGCTGAGTTGCCCGGCATTGCATGAGAGAAAACGTAGCCATTGTAAGAACTTAATTATGACCCAGTCAAGTTTTGGTGGCATAAAGCTAATGGCAATGACAACTCCGTGTCCCATAAATCTTCCAGTTTCACGAAGCATCCATACCATACAAACGAATATATGAGGATGTTTGATGTAGATCAAGTAACTCTGAACAATCGTAGAAAACACACATAGCGTTTCGAACAATTGTACATAACTAAAATTCAGTTACGTAATCTACGTCAAACATCCACGTAGGTTCCTTCTTCACCGTAAGAGTGACCAATGATTAAGTTCCACGGTGTACACAAAGCGGAGTTATTCACAAGAGTGCTTTTAAAAAATCATAACATCGCTAATAATTATCGCACAAATGTGATTGAGGTACCATTTTGTTGCTAAAAAGACTTTTTATTATAATAAAATGATAAAAACTACAGCACATAATCTTAATAATAATAATAATATACTTTATTTATTCACAATCAAATCAGGGACTAGTGCCCCGTTCACGGGTGATTACAAAATTGCCATACTTCTAAGAAACATAAAGATGTTTTTAAGAGAAATCAATAAAAAGTAAAATTAGGAAACAAAATGCTAGTATGTATACATAAATATATACATACATATATATATATAAATAAACCTATGTATAGTAAAATTACAGGTAAGTGCAATGACAAAGCAAATGAAGGGCTAAACAGCTGATCATATTGGATAATAAATAATAATAATAGCCTACATTAAATTAAATAAGTTAAAAAGATACTAAAAAGGTAAATAAACCTAAGATAAATAAAATTATACATTAATAAAACTGTATGCATGAACAATACCAAGGTTAATTGAGGTCTGATTAAATTAGTTTAAGAACAGAGGGGATATTACTTTTTGAATTTCATCAAAAAAAGAAAGCAAATTTTTTTATTTTTACCGTTACTGGATAATTACCGAGTCTGTCCCGATGTCCAAAGCTGCGACGGCCCAGACAACATGCACATGTTGCAATGACGATTTCACTGCATATAGCCTGCTTGTTCATTTACATGTATTTGAATAGGCCAATCATAGAGCTTTCCAAAGGTATAACGTGTTTTATATTTAGATACTGTGAATGGAAACGTAAATTTATTCTGCGGTGCATAGTAAAAGCACCCAAATATGGGCGCTAACTATGTGACATGTTTTGTAAGCTAGATCGTCATTAGCTGTCATTGACTCTGCTCATGAAAAATATGAATCAGAACGAAGAGTGATTCAGCTTTCCGTGAGTGATTCAGCTTTCAGCGAGGTACTGGTGACGGAAAAAAAAATTGCTCCTACAGAGTGATACCAAATTCGGCCGGAAGGCTTTTTGCAGTGATCATGCAGGCCGAAGTTGTCACTCCCAGGGTTAATATCCCCATTGCCGGAGGAATTTTTAAACTGTTTAAATATACGAACATATCTACTTGTCTATAATATATCTGTACTAATTATACATTTATATTATTAAACTTATTATTATTACAGAAGTCAAAAGTGTATTGCAAGTCTGTCACAGTTCATAACAGTTATAATAAACACGATGCAATACCACAACACAGGCATCGCGTGTCTGTTAGGTTCTTTACGGTACGACTCCTGTTTGTTATGTGTTTGCGATATGTGGCGGCGTCTACCAGAAAACCAGCATACGAATGCCTGTGGGGAAGAAACCAGCTTTCACTGAGTAAGCTCCTGTGCGTTAGTTCGCACGACACAGACAAATTGTTTAAAATAGCAAATCAATAAAATGGCCAATGCTAACACATCTATGCATATGATATACACAGGAACTTTGAATATAAGTTAGACTAGCTGTCAACATTTCTATCGAATCCAGTTACACAAAAGTCGAAACCTTATCATGCATGACATTTCTGCACTCGACAAAGAAAACCGAGGCTAATTGTAGAACATACCGTTTTCACTGTCGAACTGGACGATTGTTTCTTTGTCATTGTCCGTGTCTTCCAGTGTCACCTCGGTGTTGCGACCAACAATGCTTTGTAGGTAGTTTTCCAGATCACATTTAGGTATGACTGCTGCTTCTACTGCAGAAGTAACTAGAATGCTGTTCTTCGATGTGGCGCCATCTACTGATCAGAATAATAGTAAATTGTCATAACATTTGTTCAGTAGATGGCACCACTATTATGAAGGCCAATATGAAAACTACCAGAAAACATTACCAGTAAATATGAAGAACATCATGTAATATACGAGCCAACAACTGTTTTTCTCAAAATTACTGGTAAATAACATGTGTTGTTAGAGAGTATGAAGGGAAACAACTAGATTACAATTTTTTTTTAACTTGCCCTGTGATCAAGATATAGAGTAGGGTGGGGCAAAGTGTACCCTCCAGGGCAAAATGCACCCTTCTCTATTTCACCAGATCCAACTACTAGTGCCACTATCTCCCAATAAACCATGCATAATTCAGAAATCTGGCATGAGGAAACAGTGTGTGACTATTTACCTGCGCTGGTTATAAAAATGGTGGATCATATAGTTAATCCAACTGACTGCATAGTAATTCTTCCAAAATGTTGGCGAGGGGATGACAAATTTTCACATTTTACAGATAAAGTTAAACTTCAACCTAACAATTAAGCAGGAAAAAGTAACAGAAATTAGGAAAATTGCTGGAAAGCTTACATATAAATTACAACAGTTACAAATGTATATCAGACTTTGTTGTATCAGAGTCCAGGAACCAGGACTATCTTTAAAAGTTCCTCTTCAGTTAGATTGTTTTGCTAGTCTCACTTTAAATTAATTTTGTGACAAATCAAAGCTACTAAAGTCTAAAGTAGTTATACTCCAAACAGCCCAATCTTGAGCTAACGCAAGAGTTTGGACCAACGGCTTTTAATGTCTCTTCCGAAAGACAAGCTTCGAAACGGTGGAGGTGGAATCGAACCACCGTCCATCTCGATCAACAGACGGATGCTCTAACCATTAGACCACCGCTCCCCACCGTTACCTAGTATCCACTGCAACATTCTAGCTCGTTTGTGCAACTTTTGTCATTTTTGTAAAATTATTAGACAAACTATTTAATTACTTAATGTTTGGTCAAACATTAATTGAAGTGAAACTGGAATTGCTGAAAACTAAAAAACCCCGGAAAACTCAAATTTCACCCATGGTTAAATTTTGAAAATTTGTCATAAGATCAGCGAAAGGATGGAAGTTACACCCATGGACAGAAAAGACCCACACAGTGTTTACCATTTTGTATATCTACTATTTTAAACTTTACTTTATCTAATGACTAAAGTCAATTCTTTCGAAGAGTTGAAAAAAATAGGCATTTTGCATTAAATTGACTGTGGACGTTACATAAACTATTCGCACACTACATATTTGGACATCAATAAACCGGAATTGTGATAGGCTAAATCAATTGAGGATGGAGTTTTAATGCAAATGACTTGAAGTGAATGTTGACTTGTGGCTAGACCACTGACACATACTAGGTATTTAATTCATGTTAGTGTAACACAACAAAGTTCTGCTGTAGTCAAGTCTCTACAGGGTGTTATACATACTGCCTGAAGGAGATGAAGATGTTGCAGTGGAACCAGCAGATGTCCCATCAGCCTGAAAGAAAGGTAGTACTTTTGACCATTGAAATAAACAATCTCCACAACTAAATATGGATGATCTCTGTCTATAACAATAATGTATGCTGCTATCTTGGAATGTTTGACATAATGCTGCAATATGTTGATCATAATAACATACTGTAATCACAATGTGATCATCTACATAAATTATACATATCTGCATAGACAACAGAAAAAAAATGTATTATGTACACAGTGTTCGAAATTAAGGCCTTTTTATCGGCAGCCGCCGTTTCAGTTAGCCAAAATGTGCAACTGATCGGCCCCACCCCGTCAATTGATCCCAGCGGACACAGCTGGGTCGGACTGTATTAGTGATGCACATTACAGTACTTTACAGTAATAATCTATGCTAATTCGATATAAAATACAATTGTGACAAACTACTTCTTCCTTGCCAGCGACAGATCACTGTGAAGCCCAAGGCAAAGGCGAAGTCTGCACATGTAAGGGAAACCCCTGGCATTTGTAACATGGATGCCTCTTGGATGATTCACGTTTATTTATGTCAGTATATTGGGGAATATCTATGAAGTTGCGAGAATCATAGTTTGACAGTTTTTGAAGGATATTATGCCAATTTATTTCATACTGGCAATACTAAGAAAGCAGACAATCCAATTGACAATATAATGTGGCTAGATATTTTGATTAATGTGATATTTGGCTGTAAAAGTGAACTTTGGAAGCTTCGATTTGGAGAATGGCATATATGTTTGCCCGTGCCAGGCCAAGGGCAGTGCCAGTGCGCGCGAAACGTTGGCATCAAACATAATGTTAACTTCAACAACAGTTTCACAAATAAAGTTCACATTGAAATGTTTCTTAAATTCATTACTTTATTTTACTGGTCTGCTATTTATAATAAATGAACAACAATATTTGGTATGGTTTATATTTATTAAATTATTATTTATTCTAATTTAAAACAGACAGTGTCTGTTTTAGTTTTATGCACTAAAACTTTGCTTTATTACGTATACTTATAATTTATACATTTTTGTGGGGCCAGTTCAAACTCACATGGGCCGGTTCAAACTAGAAAAATTTTGGGCCAGTTAAATTTTTTGCTAATTTGAGGCACTGTGTACACTGGGCAGTTATCCACATTTTTAAAGTATTATTAAACAAAGATAGCATGTCAATATATACATTATGTGTATCTTCCAGTAGATTGGCGTTACTGTTAGACATTATATTTTACAAAATATTTATCTTACCTTCAAATATTTCCTCTCCTGGATAGCAGTGCAGCTCTTTACTGAAAACTCATACACCCTGCCATTTGGTTGGCTCACTTTATGCCATGTTTCCTTCAACACCTTTTGTGCTGCTGAAACGAGAAACACAATTAACTTGTTATTTTGCTTTAGTGGTTGATACATCGTATTCGACCTATTAAGCGTACATGCCCTAATTGGCATGCACCCCAAATGTTAGTCAGCAGGATCCATAATTATTGTAATCTGACAGTTCACATTGATATTAAAGTGACTGAAAGTAAATTGTAACACAGCATATCTATCCTCATTCCCTCCCAGCCTGCCTGTTTCCACACTCCCACCCTCCTTTCCTTCACTCCCTCCCAGTCTACCCACCTTCATATCCACAATTATCCAGATGTGGTAACGTTATAACATTATGGCTTAAATGGTTATGTCATCAATTTGATATAAGTTTAACTAATTAGCTCTGACTACACTTGTCCTCAATTTGATGTTTCTACTAGTCTCACTTCAAGTTCATTTTGCAAAACAAATCAAACCTAACTAGTATCCACTGTAACAGGCTAGCTTGTTTGTGAAACTTTTGTATGAAATCATCAGGCAAACTATTATATTATTAAATTTTTGGTAAAACATAAAGTGAAGTGAAAATGGAAATGCTGAAAATGGTGAAATTTCATAACTATGTCATGTGATCGGCAAGAGGATGGAAGTTACATCCATGATCGGTATTGACCGCAAAGTGTTCACCATTTTGGATACCCACTATCTTGAGCCTTACCTGATCTAACTACTACAGTCAATTCCTTTAATGATTTGAAAAAAAATAGGCATTTCTTATTAACTTGACTGCAGATGTTACATGAATTATTCACACACTACATATTTGGACATCAACGAACTGGATTTGAGATAGGCTAAATCAGTTGAGGATGGAGTTTTAAGTAACCTGCCAGTTTAAATTCTGGGATGTTAGGTAAGAGCCAAGATCCAGTGTCACCAGATTGCTAAGTATTAACAGTTACTTAATTACCCAGGCACTGTTGCCGCAGAGAACCATGTGGTGTTAGTCAGTCTGTTCAAACTAGAAAGCTTGAATTGTAGGAGATACCCACTGGCTAGTTTAGTCTGCCAGGGTTGGATATTATAGAGTAAAGAATTATATAGAGACACAGTGAAGTTGCACGCAGACAGTGGAGTAGGCTGATGAGGGCTGGGAAATGTAAGCAGCATTATTGTCATAGATGGTTCAAACTTGTAGACTGTCATATGGATTGTCATAATGTGGGGTGTGGTAGCGTAGCATTTAGAATGACGAGCTCTCAATGGAGAGAACCCGGGTTCAAATCCTCTTGCTGCCATTTCAAAGCTTTGGCAATTTTGTTCATCCAAGGTTGCCACAGTTCAATCAGCTGCATGAGTACTTGGATACAGACGGAGATGGATATCTGAACAAATAGTCTTCACGCAGTAATTGTAGCTTGGCTGAAAGCTTCCCTGAGAAGTAGAAATGGCTTTGGAATGAACAGGTCTGCCAGGGGGTGAAGTGTAAAGGGGTTTGAACAGTCCCAAGGACTGGATACCACACTATATAAGAACGTACCTAAATAATAAAGTTTAAAATTGTTATAGTGAATAAGTTTATTTGTTAGCTCATTGATATGCATTGGTCTCCAATCCCCACCGTTGTATTAATTAGATTTAGAGAGACTACCTGCAGGACAAATGCACAACCCTCCATATGATGCCAATCCGTAACTTGTCATATGTCACTGATGAGGGTCCACAGTATTACTGAGTAACCCAGACTGTTCTAGTGTTCTCTGGCCAAGCAAAGGTTAAACTCTGTTTTTTTTGGGTAAAGCCAATTAAACTGGGGATATCTAGTTTAATCCAGGGTAAAAAATACAACTTATTACTCTTGAGTGCCAAATAAACATATGGGCCAAATAACAGTATAGGGTGGCAAATCGGTAAAATTTAATAATAGTATACTCTCGAGTGCCAAATAAACGCATAGGCCAAATAACAGCATATGGTTGCAAATTGGTCAAATTTAATAACAGTATAGTGCTGAATAACAGTATAGGGGGCAAATTGTTCAAAACAAATAATAGTACAGTGCAAAAAAGTCACCAGTATATTTGTCTTTTTTAGTGCTGAAGCAATTTTTTATGGACATTAAAGTTTTATTGAATTGAATATGCAAGGCCGTTTCAGAGGAAACCGCCACCAGCTGGTTATGACCGGTTTAACGCGCTGCACACACCAGCCATTTATAGTCGGTTTGTGCGGTGATAATGACGTTTTAACGAATAATATACCAGGTCGAGCTCCTGAGAACTAAGGATTCTGACTGATTCATCTAATCATGGAAATCTAACAGACTAATGCTTCGGGATAAAAATCTAGGATCATCAGAAGCACGGGATCCTGCTAAATTCATGACTGTCGTTTGAAAGGATGAAAACGTATCTCCAGTTGGAAGCAAGTGATTTTAGCGTGAGTGGTAAACCGCTCCGTGGATGATTGATTAGCACTAGCAATAGGGAGTAAGAGCGATTGTTCTCCTAAAAATTATACCCTGCATAATTTGCTACGATTATCAGAGAATATAGTCTGGCACAAATGTTTAAATTTAATAATAGTATAGTGCCAAATAAGGTGAATATAGGGTAGCATTTTTCATAAAATAGATACGCATATAGGGACACTTATTCGGCACTCAAGAGTATCTTGACTTGTGTTTTTACTCAAGATGCAATGATTGTACTAAACACAGCCAAAGGTAATGTATTCTCTTTTGTATTCTACATTTAATTAAATATATTCTGTTACATACATGCCACCCCTTTTATAAAACAACAGCTGAGTTGCCCGGCGTTGTATGGGAGAAAAGGCAGTCATTGTAAGAACTTAATTATGACAGTCAAGTTTTGGTGGCATAAAGCTAATGGCAATGACAACTCCATGTCCCATAAATCTTGTACAACTTCCAGTTTCATGAAGTGTCCATAAAATACGAACCAATGTATGTGGACGTTTGATGAAGATCACGTAACTCTGAATAATCGTAGAAAACACACAGCATTGCGAACAATTGTACGTAACTAAAATTCATTTGAGTTACGTAATCTACGTCAAACGTCCACGTAGGTTCCTTCTTCATACTAAGAGTGACCAATGCTAAATTTCCACGGTGTTGGAGTTGGAGTTATTCACAAGGGTGCTTTTAAAAAATCATAACATTGCTAATAATTATCGCACAAATGTGATTGAGGCATCAACTACAGCACATAATTTGGGGATATTACCTTTTGAATTTCATCCAGAAAAGAAAGCAACAATTTTTTTTCACCCTGTTACTAGATAATTACTGAGTGGCTGTATGTCCCTATATGTCGAATTAGACAAATGTAGCCATACATATTAGCTACAAACTAAAACAAAAATTAATCAAATATGTTCAGAACTTTTGTTTTTATGATTGTTTTCCAACACTGGACTATGCCGATTCAGACAGGCCCATTAGTCCTGCATTGTTTAGCATTGTAGTGCAGCCAGCGGAAATCGCGATGGCAACTTGCTGATATTTACCTAAAGAAACCCACAACACCGTTCTAACTGTCTGAACTAGTATAATAGCGTGATTCACACATGCTGTCATTCAATTTGCCAAAATATTCATGCGGAAACTTGAAATAATCTGGCCTAAAGTGAACTGACATAGAATGAAGTGAAAAAACAAAATGGCGGATTAGTAAATTAAAAGTTCATACGGCCCAGACAACACGTGTTGTAATGACGATTTCTCATCCGCTGCATATAGCCCTCTCGTTCATTCACAAGTATTCGAATAGGCCAATCATAGAGCTTTCCAAAGTGCTTCGTATTTAGATACTATGAATGGAAACGTAAATTTATTCTGCGGTGCGTAGTAAAAGCTGCCCAATATTGGTGCCAACTACGTGACGCATTTTGTAAGCTAGATCGTCATGAGCTATCATCGACTATGCTCATGAATAAATATGAATCAGAATGAAGAGTGATTCAGCTTTCCAATGATACCATTTGTTCCCGTGTGAGTTACTGATGACGGAAACAATAATTGTTCGTACAGTGATACAAAAAATCGGCCGGAATGCTTTTCACACTAATTGTGTAAACCGAATTCAGCCCAGTGGTCACTCCTAGGGTTAATATCTTCACTGTCGGGAGAATTTTGAAACTGTTTAAATGTACAAACCATCCCCATGGGCCCCCGGGCAAACCTACCAAATGTCAGCCCCATACATGCGAAACTGATGGAAATATGAGGGAACATACAGACACAGTCACAAACTACTTTATATTAAATAAATTATTATGATTATTAATAGTAACACATTTTTATTAGTAATGTTATCATTACTAATTATAAATTTATATTATTAAACTTATTATTATATAAGTCAAGAGTGTATTGCCAGTGTGTTACAGTTCATAAAAGTTATAATAGTTATAATTTCGTCACATCTTACAAACACAATGCAATATCACAACACAGGCACCGCGCATCTATTAGGTTCTTTACGGTACGGCTCCTGTTTGTTGTGATGTGTTTACGATGTGGCGACGTCTACTGGTGAACTAACGTATGAATGCCTGTGGGGAAGAAACTAGCTTTAATCTAGCAAGTTCCTGCACGTTAGTTCGCACGACACAGACAGATTGTTTAATTTAAAATAACAATTCAATAAAATGACCAATGCTAACACATTTATGCATATGATATACACAGGAACGTAGCACCAAAAAAAACTGGAATATGTGTTAGACTAGCTGTCGATACTATGCTACCAGGGGTATGCAGTTAAACAAAAGTCAATACCTTATCATGTATGACATTTATGCGCTCGACAAAGAACACCTAGGCTAATTGTAGAACGTACCACTTTCACTGTCAAACTGGACGATTGTCTCTTTGCCATTCGTCGTGTCTTTCAATGTCACATCGGTGTTACGACCAACAATGCTTTGCAGGTAGTCTTTCAGATCACCGTTAGGTATGACTGTAGCTTCCGCTGCCGTAGTAACTAGAATGCTCTTCTTCGACGTCCACTGATCAGGCTCGGCCATGTTCGTCTTTGCACCGCATACCCACCAGAAGCACGTACAATGAAACCACGCCCTCGACGACTTATGTTGACTTCAACGTAGTTTCGTTTTAACCCGGAATAAAATGTTCCCCAACATCGATGCAAAACGAATTGTCCTGATTCGCAGTAGCCGCGGTGCGAGTAGCATCAGTAAGGGCTACCCGACTTCTTGACAACTTCAACTATGTCGATCACTCTTTCCAGCTGCGACAATTTACAAAGAAGGTAACTTAACTGACTTAATACGTTGTATCTCTACGACAGTTTTGCTAGTCGAAATCCTGCCGAACGTCGGAGGAATTGTCATCACATTTGGTCGGTAGATGGCGATATCCGTACAGTTCAATATAATTACTAATTACATATTGACTGTGACATCTATGTACTGATCTTTCTAAATAAAGTAAAATTACAGAGACCAGTGGTGACAACCGCTTTGGGTACTTTGACTTGGCGAACTACGACGATGTTAAGAATGATTTTGTATTAACCCACTTACAACCTCGTTGTGGTCCTCACGTATAGTAGCGACGCGTAGTGGAATCGTTGCTAATTTAACAAGATTTAACAAGATTTGCCATCCAAGCCAAAGGCCCAGATGGCAAGTGGACAAGGAAGCCATTGGCTTATCGAGAGTCCAACAATGTTCACCTACTTATAACCCGCCCTTCTGATATATGTGTCAACCTTGTTTTTAAACATATTCACGCTGCTAGCAGTTACACAATCTGTAGACAGTTTGTTCCATTCATTTACTGTCCTCTGTGAGAACGAGTGCTTCCTGATGTCCAATCTACATTGATCCTTTACTAATTTTACCTCATGTCCTCTAGTTCTGCTATCCTTCTTGAGTGAGAAAAACATATTTCTATCAATATTTTCATACCCATTCAATATCTTAAAAACTTCAATCTGATCTCCTCTTAACCTCCTTGTCTCTAGAGTTGTTAAACCACATTCTTTCAGGCGTTCTTCATAACTAAGGTCTCTAAGTTCTGGAATCATTTTAGTTGCTCTCCTTTGTATGCGTTCAAGCGTATCTATATCCTTCTTACGATATGGTCTCCATGCTTGTATACAGTATTCTAAATGAGGTCTAACTATTGCTTTATAAAGAGGTATAATTAACTTTTTTTCCTTGTATGTTATGTTTCTTCTAATCAATCCAAGAATTTGATTACCCTTTGAAGCTGCAATACCACACTGCTCTGAAACTTTCATATCAGCGCTTATTGTAACTCCTAAGTCCTTTTCTTTTACAGTAGTACCAAGAACAGTAGCTCCCATTTTATAGTTTACATTCAAGTTCCCATGTCCTGTATGTAGGCATTTACATTTCCCAAAATTGAACAGCATCTGCCATTTCTCAGACCATTTCACTAATCTGTCTAGATCGTTTTGTAAATGTTGTTTATCACCATCAGTATTAACCTTTCTAAACAGTTTTGTGTCGTCCGCAAATTTCAGTACGTTACTTGTTATACTGTCGTCCAAGTCATTGATATAAATTAAGAATAATATAGGTCCTAATACTGATCCTTGAGGTACCCCACTCAAAACCGATTTCCAATTTGAAACTTCGCCATCTACTACAACTCGTTGTCTTCTGTCAGTCAGCCATTGTTCTATCCAGTCAGTTATGCTATCCCCGATACCATGGGCTTTTAATTTAAGTAGCAATCTTTGATGTGGCACTTTGTCAAAAGCTTTCTGAAAATCTAAGTAGATAATATCTACTGGCGATCCTCGTCTATCCACTTAGTGATTTCTTCCAAAAACATAACACATTTGTTAAGCATGACCTCGCTTTAAGGAATCCATGTTGAGATGAATTTAATAATTTATGCTTAACGAGGAAGTCCACCATATGGTCTTTAATTAACCTTTCTAATAATTTACAAATCACTGACGTTAAACTCACTGGTCTGTAATTCTCTGACTTATTTCTCGAACCCTTTTTAAATAATGGTATGATGTTTGCTTCTTTCCATTCAAACGGAACAACTCCCTCTTTTAATGACAAGTTGAATACTCTTGCAAGTGGTATACTGATTTGATCTACTGTTTCCATTAGTAATTTTGGAGGAATCCCATCCACTCCCGGTGATTTGTTATCCTTCATTGCCTTTATTTTCCTAGCTACCAATTCTGGAGTTACAACTAACGGTCCTAAATAGTCAGATTTAGTCCCCTGAAATTTAGCATCAGCAACTGGTAATGAACTAATATCTTCTTTTGTAAACACTGAACTGAAGTAACCATTTAGGTCTTCCGCCATTAAAAACCCCTGTGATATTATATTTCCAGCACTGTCTTCTAGAGGTCCAACCTTGTCTTGTACGTTTTGTTTACTCCTGACATATGCATAAAAACTCTTGCTGTCAGTTTTTATGTTACATGCCAGTTTTTGCTCATAGCTTCTTTTAGATTGTCTGATTTCAGTTGTAGCTGCATTAAGTGCCTCTTTGTATTTTGCATAGTCTTCTTCCTTTCTGGTACGCCTATAAACCCTCCACATAGTTTGTTTTAGCATTATTTTTCTAATTGCCTCTTTTGACACGTGTTTCTTTCTACACCGTTTTCCTTGTTTTCGGAAGGGAACAAATTTATCAATGATACTCTCAATTTCATATTTTAGAATATTCCAACATTCAATTGCAGTCTTATTCATCAGCATGTTATTCCAATCTAGCTGTGCTAAGTATTTTCTCATATCTTTGTAGTTACCTTTGTAGAAGTTTCTCTTGTACGTTTTCTTATTTTTACTTTCTGATTTTACATTGATGTCAAAATGTATTTGATTATGGTCACTATTACCCAATGGTTCAAATATTTTTACATTGTCCACTAATTCTTTTGTGATGACAAAACTATATCTAATACATTTTCTCCCTGGTTGGTTCTAGTACGTGCTGAGTAAGAAAGCTATCCTGGATTAAACATAGAAATTGTTGATCCTCAATCCCTGTGCTCTCTAGAGAATTCCATTGTATGTGTCCATGGTTAAAATCTCCCATTATGATACATTCCCTTTACTAACTTCCTTTATAGCGTTTTTTATTTTTGTGTTGTCCTCTTCGTTTATGTTTGGACTTCGGTAAACTAATCCAACAGTTAATTTTGAATTTCCTGAAACAATTTTGCACCAAACAGCTTCATCGCAATCTGCTTCCTTTCTAGTTTCATTTCATAAGCCTGAATAGATTCTTTAACATATAAAATAACTCCCCCGCCCCTTCTTCCTATTCGATCTTTCCTAAACATTACGTATCCTGTCAGTCCTAATTCAGCATCTGTTATATCTATGTTGGCCCATGATTCAGTTATACCAATTATGTGAGGGTCAATATCTTCTACCATAATGTTTAATTCGTTTTTCTTATTTACTATGCTCCTTGCATTTAAACATACGCATCTATAACCTTTTTCAGAGATGTTTTTCGGATGATTTGATATTGGTTTATCTGTGCTAGTGGTCTCTTGTTCTGCTCGAGACACCTCTAGGTAACCCCCCTGCACTTCTAGTTTAAAGAATGTTTACTTCCAAAAATATTTGTCATTGTACCCAAGTCGCTATCTACTGCTGCTGAAAGTTTGTCCGCGAATACTGCCGCCCCCTTTCCACTTAAATGAAGCCCATCCTTCATGTACATATCACCCCTCCCAACAAAACTTTCCCATAAATCCACAAATCCAACTTCCTCTTCCCTACACAGCCTCTGGACTAACATGTTAATTGCCATCCCCCGACAATTTCGATATTTATGACCCCTCCTGCCCATCACAGGTAAAATCCCTGACAGTATTACCTGCTCAACCCGCGTCTGTTTTAGTGTTCTGACCAACTGCCTATATTTCCTAACTATGGCAGTTGTACCCTCCCTCTCTACGTTATTTGTCCCTACATGTACTAAAACAGATCCACCCTTACCCGAGCCTACGATGTTTTTTACCCTCTCAATTATCGCCTCTATTTTGGCTCCAGGCAAGGAGACCACCACATCATCTCCCTTGTTTAAGACTCTGTCGGTCTTCCTAACTATCGAATCCCCCACAAACACCCTCGCTCTCTTCCTCACCCCCTCTATCACTGCTGCAGAATAACTCTTCCTTTCGATCCCCTCCATCACATTCTGTCCTGACCCCTTCCCTTCCGTCTCCCCCACTCCCTTCTCCTTCCCTCCTGTCTCCCCTACTCCCCTCTCCTTCACTCCGGTTGTTTTCCCTCCCGTCTCCCCCACTCCCTTCTCCTTCCCTCCTGTCTCCGCTACTCCCCTCTCCTTCACCCCGGTTGTCTTCCCTCCCGTCTCCCCCACTCCCTTCTCCTTCCCTCCTGTCTCCCCTACTCCCCTCTCCTTCACCCCGGTTGTCTTCCCTCCCGTTCCTTTCCTTCCCGTCTCCTTACGTCCTGTCTCCCTATGACCTGTAATTAATATACACTTCTTGATTGGTGACGCATAGGTGGGAACAGAACACTAATTATTTCCACACTAAAACCAATGTAAAAAGTCAGTCGGGCAATTCCACCCTTTGCGCAAAATTCCGATTCGGTTTTGATAAAAACTGCATACTTTAATTGTTGTATTTTCATCGACGTTCATGCGATAGCGTTTTCGTCACATTCTACAATATAATAATATATTATATTATTTTCTTTTCTCGAGATAATCAACATGGTCCTGGAAGACGCTGCGTGTTATTTGTCGCTCCGGATTGTGTCTTCGTGCACCAGGCCCTAGTCCGGGCATGCTACCGTCATTGTCCCCTAGAAATATGGTCATATCCCACTGACCTATATATAGATCAGTGCCATATCCCATTTCATATATCATTTTTCACGAAGCAAACATTTTAAAACGGACTACCGTGTCAATATCACTGGCACTTTGTTAGTATGATATAAAAAAAATTACAACAGTTTTTTTTAGTAAATATGAATCAGGAGAATGCATTTGTAATGGCTGCCACAAATTAACATCCAATGACAATGACCCAAATCTGTTACATTCCCTCCCTCTACTAATATTGACATTGGCCGCTAGGAGGCAGCTGTGAACGTGCAACAAATTCTCGCTCTTCTAATTAATTTTTTTTTCAAAACTGGTTTCGTAAATTTAAGTTATGGCATTTAACGACTATATAGTAATGCTGGATGATTTTTTCTTTCTGACCTAACAATGAAAACGAGTACATTTACTTTCTTAAAATGATCAAAGAAAAAAACACATTGTTACATCTCCTACAGCCATGAATCATGAAGTCTTGGTGTGTATGTGTGGGGGGAGGGGGTGGGGGTAGGGGTGTGGTAGGGGTGGGAGTGGGTGTGCGTCCGTGCGAGCGTGTGTTTATATGCAAGGAGCATAGTAAATAAGAAAAACGAATTAACGTTATGTTAGAAGATATTTACCCTGACATAATTGGCATAACCGAATCATGGGTCAACAAAGACATATCAGATGCTGAATTATGACTGACAGGATACGTTATGTTTAGGAGGGATCGAACAGGAAGAAGGGGAGGGGGAGTCATTTTACATATTAAAAAATCTATTCAGGCTTACGAAATAAATTTAGAAAGGAAAGTAAATTGCAATGAAGCTGTTTGGTGCAATATAGTTAAGGAAATTCTACATTAACTATTGGATTAGTTTACCGAAGCCCAAACATAAACGAAGAGGATAACAGAAAATTACAAAACACTATAAAGGAAGCGAGTAAAGGGGAATGTATCATAATGGGAGATTTCAACCACGGACACATACAATGGAAATCTTTAGAGAGTACAAGGCGTGAGGACCAACATTTTCTACTTTCAATTCAGGATAGCTTTCTTACACAACACGTGCTAGAACCAACCAAGGAAGAGAATGCATTAGATTTAGGTTTGTCTTCACAAAAAGAAATAGTGGACAATGTCAAAATACAAGACCCATTGGGTAAAGCATATCAAATGCATGGTCATTATTGCATTATACATATATTCCATGGCTTAAGTTGTATTATATCCGTGTCTTGTACACAGATTGGGTAGGGGAGACCGAGGCTAGTTGTATACAGGGGCAAGTTGCTACAGAGGCGTTTAACGAAAACGTAGATCACATATGGAGATACCATCGCCAGCAGACACGCTGTCCAAAAATCATGAGTTAAGGAAAGGAAATTAACGAGATGTAAAAAAAAAAATTTCCTATACATACATAATATCATCTCACACAGCCACTTTTTATGCTTCGTAAATAAAACTTCACACATGTTTACAATATAGTATAAGGGGTTATGCCAAGTAGAATTGAAATTCAGGATTTGTTATCGCCCACATGCGTTCAACCACAAAAAAATGTGTTTGGGGCAAGTTGTTAAACTGTGACGACGCTCGGGTTGCTCATACCTATCGCTCAGCCAACGAGTTGTGTGTTGACAACAACTGAAAGAACAACATTTATTTAACCACGACGTGTGAACGTTTTATGTCACTGTGTGAAGCTTAGCGTACTTGTCTATAACCAGTACTGTAAATGCTAGCAACGTCAAACAAAAACTACAAATATCTCTTGGCACCCAAAGAGTGATCAAATAACGTATAGGCCAGCGATACGAAGCGTGATCAAATAACACCACACATTGTCGAAAAACTAAATTCTTGCCTGCCAGTACAGGATGGCATAGTAAAGAACGGTCACGAAAGAAAGGAGGCATGTGGTTATTAAAACCAATCAGTTTCATTGACACAGCATTCAAGACAGCACATTCAAATAATGAGTAGAACCATGCGAGTTCTCATGGTTCATTAGTTTCACCTCAGTGGTTAAACCTTCACTTTTTAACTCTGCCCTGTGCAAGCCACTTACTTCTCAACTTTCGGCTGTCATTTCAATATTTCCCCAAACAAATGATATTACAACATTCGCTTTGCTTTTTACATAGATTGCCCTGTCTTAACCTTTCTTTTAATCGCAAGTTACTACAAATCCCTTCCTCCAGGCTAAATTACGCAACGTTGGCATGGTCCTAAATCATAGACCTAGACCTATTATAGAGCTATGCGTTGAACTTCGGTTCGAGAGGCATTGGAACAGTGAACATTTAAAAACCACATTAATGATGTTTTGCCACAATATTCATATGAAGCAAAATTACATAAATGCATTGGTCGTCTCCAATAGTGATTAAAACTCGCAGGAATTACAATTGAACACGTCATATAAAATTATGTGGATTTACTTTGATTTTTTTTATGTAAACAATGAGTCATATACCCCTAACAGCAACACAAGAATTATTGCGCACTGTCGGTCAGCAAGGTTTATAATTTTCCAGGTGATTATGTGATTCAAGGGACAGGGGAAGGAAGGTAACTGATGAGGTGGAGAGACCAGAAGAGAGATGATACCGGACGTCCAGTGTTGAAGGGCACGGGCCACAGACAGTTTCCCAAAGGCGACCATTATAACGTTCTGGTGCTTAAATAGAACATTCACCTACACTTTTCTTTAAACTTTCAATGCACATGACATACCCACTAAGACACCTGCTGTGTGGAATTCGTGAAAATGACATACCTCCTTTTTCGCACAAATTGCTTCAGCGCGTGATATCCCTGCATTTCTGCCATGAAAGTTCACTGTTTCCAAAATATGAGTACACCCTGGCTAATGGCTACTGTGTCCTTACGCAACCGGTTTGTCAACATCATTTCAAAGCTCAGATGCTACCGTGCATAAAAAAACATCGCTTCCACTCACTTATTCACAACATTTTGCTCTTTCGAATACACCCAAGCTGCACAATTAATTTTTTTTATGGCGGATGGATTCTAACTGTGGTACGTGCCCAACTTTTCAAAATGCACGCTCTGTCAACCGTCTAAGAGCACGCGCGAGCCAGTCTAAGAGCACGCGCGAGCCAGTCTATGAGCACGCGCGATCTAGTCTAAGAGCACGCGCGAGCTAGTCTAAGAGCGCGCACGAGCCAGTCTAAGAGCTCACCCATTTTATACGGTCCGCAAAGCATGGCACTAATTACTGTATTTGCTGCAAACAATGGGTGTTCGTGAGAATTGTTAAACATGCTGTCCATGTGTATAATTTGGAAACACGAAGAACGTAATAATTAAAATGGTAAATTAAAATAAATTTGTCCCGCGTGATCGCTTGTCTAACTTTAAAATAAAAACATAAATTACCAATATGGAATGCTAGAGAACTTAAATGGTCAGGATGAACAGCTATTGCGTAAGAATTCGATCCAACTTTGTGTTATTATTATTATACACAAAGGCACACCTGCGGTAATACAGCACAAGAACGCACATTCTTGGCCGGTCGTGCCATGCACGCTTTTTACTTACATATGTGTGTCATAAACTTTACAACAACATTTTGAAACAGCAGCTTGGATTTTCCTGTTTATGCAAATTGTTTAGCTTAAAATAAGCAAAGCGCTTACCTAGTCTGATTTAGTATCCACAAAAGCACCATAGCGCGAACAACTAAATTCACGTGTAGAAAAATTACAGCAAACTTGTCGAAAAACTTCATATATTTCTCTAAAACCCAAAATCGTCTGGACGCTTTTCGAATTTCTAGTGCGCTAGGTGATAGCGTAGCCACATGATATAATGGTACATTGAAGGCGCTAGCTGATGTGTAACATATCGAAATAGGCTGTGCGCGATGCTACCGGTTCTTCGCTATTACCCGCTCTTACCCTATGTGACGCTTTAAAATAAGAATGCAAGAATATTAGTTATAAAAAATAATAGCGAGTTTCATGCAGTATCATAAACATTTCGCTATTTTTTCACGAGATCACCATGTAAATTTAATGAGTGGAAAGTTTAGAAAGTGAATATTTTGAAGATCATTAGATAATAATTATCAGAAATATATATCATATTTAAACAATGGAAATGTCGACAGTTCAGTGACCGGAATGCTGTTGAAGAACCTTCGTGTAACTTGTGCCGACGAATGGAATGTCAGACTGTAGCTACTTAAATTACTGTCACCTTTGATCGCCAGATGGCGGTGTTCGGTATTTTGAGTCCAAGCTGCGATGTTTAGCCGACGTATACAGCTCATCTTGCAAGTCAGTCACAATACAACAGTCAACTTGTGCTTCTATCGATCGACTAATACATCATAATACCTCCAACAACTATTAATAACTTAAAATGCAGTTTCAGACTGATCCACCAGGAGTCGAACCAAAATGAAACTGAAATCCAAACGACACGTGACATGAACTTGATTCGGGGTTTTCCCACGAAAACCACTCGACGGTTATATACCGTCGTATTTTTCGTTAAAATAGTGTATTATTCCAAATGCAATAGTCCGTTGAAACCTTGGCAAGCGATGTCATCTAACGACAGAGTGGAAGTTTGAGATACAGGCTTCAGGTGACAGCAGCTAGGTAATACTGACACAGTACGCTCGCATTTGTTTCGGCACGAGGAATTTGAACTGGATTCAGGATATAGGCCTATATACCATTAGGTGTTCCGTAGAAAGATTCAACGTGAACACATTCCATGGACCCCCAGTAGAAATAAGCCGCTATGTGTGTGTGTGTGTGTGTGTGTGTGTGTGTGTGTGCGTGTGCGTGTGCGTGTGCGTGCGCGTGCGCGTGCGCGTGCGCGTGCGCGTGTGCGTAGATATGTGTGTGTGAATGCGTGCGTTCGTGCGTGGGTCCGTGCGTGAGTGAGTGAGTGAGAGCGTGCGTGCGTGCGTGCGTGCGTGCGTGCGTGCGTGCGTGCATGGATATATATATAATTTATGATTACAACATCACAGTTTCTACAATTTGTGTATATGTTGAAGCTATAAATACATGATTGTAATTTAAATTACAAAAGTTTATATATTTTAAATCTTTTCTACTTTATTTTTGCAACAGGTAAATCTGCCAGTTAAATACACTTACATTAATTAATTCCAGACTCAATTAATTACTTTTTGATTCCTGAGTTGGGCTACTCAAACAATACCTTTTACAGCAATCAGTCGCTGCTTAAAATGTCCTTGATTACAGGACACAATTTGTTACAAAAACACATTTGGCGTAATGTATTATTACGGTTACATTGCAATAATTATAAATAGTTATGTATTTGAACCCCACGTGTTTTTAACATGTTGATTGTTTTTAAAGTTTACTGTTAATTGCAGGTATGTTCGTTTTACTAATGGCTGATGTCTCACACACCATGCTTTAGGTAACGACTGATTTATGTCTCAGACAAGATCCGTCACCAACATTTCTGGACACACATCTTGTAGATACTGATGCAGAAGTAGTGAATCTAATTAGCAGGAAATTCATCAGAGTCTTCCCGAGGCCATGCCTAAATCAAAGACTGACATGCCTAAATTAAAGACTGATATGCCTAAATCAAAGACCAAATCAAAGACTAAATCAAAGACTGACAAGAGCAGCCAGAGGTCTTCAGGCGTCACCACAAAGAAAAGTCGCGATGACACCCCCAGTGCTGTAAATCGAGCGCGGTCGAAAGTTGACAATAAAAGTCGTGGTAGTGCAGGTAAAACTAAGGTGTCAAACCTTAGTGGAGATTATGGCCACAGCATTGCAGCCAAGCCTAGCCGATGTGGTGACAGAACACACTCCAGTACAGTTGATACTCAAAGTAAAATTGATGACAGAGAAGATGGTGCAAGCCCGGGACAAGGTGGCGTATCATGTGGGTGTGAAACAGATGGTAGAAGAAAACACGTCAGCGGCCTTGACACATATCTACCTGAAGGCGATGGCAGTGCAAGACCGAAACGTGAAGGGACAAACAATGTCACGAAGAGACATCCTCGTCTAGAATCGGGTGGCCATGACAGAGATACTGACAGAAAACAAGATGGCGACCTTTGCGTATCTCTAAGCAAAGGTGAATACAGAGAAGATGGTGCAAGACCGAGAAATGACGATACAAGCACTGTCGTAAAGAAACATATACATCTAGCCAAGGGTAGCGGGTGTGACACAGATAGTGTAAGAAAACACTCCATTGCAAAATTGAAACAAACAGAGAAGGAACATCCTCCTCTAGCCATGGGCAGCGAATCGTGTAGCCACGACACAGGTGCTGACAGAAAACACACCGGCGGCCTTGGCACATCTCTAAGTAAAGATGATGACAGTGAAGACGGCGCAGGACCGGGACACGGGGAGACAAGCACTGTCATGACGGGGCAACCTCCTCCAGCGATGGATAGCAAATCATGTGGGTGTGACACTGATTGTGACAGCAAACACTCCAGAGGCCTTGACAGATCTCTAAGTAAAGATGATGACAGTGAAGACGGCGCAGGACCGGGACATGGGGAGACAAGCACTGTCGTGACGGGGCAACCACCTCCAGTGATGGGTGGCAAATCATGTGGGTGTGACACTGATTGTGACAGCAAACACTCCAGAGGCCTTGACAGATCTCTAAGTAAAGATGATGACAGTGAAGACGGCGCAGGACCGGGACATGGGGAGACAAGCACTGTCATGACGGGGCAACCACCTCCGGCGATGGGTGGCAAATCATGTGGGTGTGACACTGATTGTGACAGCAAACACTCCAGAGGCCTTGACAGATCTGTAATCTGTAAAGATGAAGACAGAGAAGATGTTGCAATAAGCAGTGCGATGTCGACACATCCTTCTCTAGCAACAAGCTTCAGCAGCAGCAGTGGCAACATTTGCCACCTCGGTTCAGCACCAGGAGAACCACCAAGTAGATGTGAGAGCACCACTGACATACATCGACATGTACATGATTTCACAGGGGAAGAAGATACACATGATGTCAGTAAAGAGTGTCCGATATGTCTCGGGCCATTTGTTCTTCCAACAATGTTGTCCATCTGCAAACATGTGTTTTGCGAAAGCTGCATAAAATCAAGTTTTCGAGTGAAGCAAGAATGTCCAATATGTCGCAAGGGGTATGGAATCATTTACGGAACACAACCGGCAAATGGAACCATGAGAGTGATACGAGACGTATTCTCCCTGCCTGGTTATTACTCACACGGAACAATTATCATTCATTACGACATTCCTGATGGCGTACAAACGGTAAGTGCATGCATACCTGTATGTCCCAATGTATGCACGCACCCACTGATGTACCCGTCCGCGATACACACCCTCGCGCACTTACGCACCACGCACGCACGCACGCAGGCATGCCCGCAAACATACATATTTTCAATGTACACAAAGCATGAATAATATAAATGGTGTACATATATCTTCTGGTTATGGTTAAATTTCAATATTCAGTCATGTTAACAGGACATATTACGAGGTTGACTTTTTTATTAAGTTGTCTTGGGAACCATGTATAACGAGAAATCCCAGAAATAAAACTGGTACAACGTTCCCACCCATCATATATGGTAAAACACATGTTCACACAATTTCTCTCCGACTGTTGGACAGGACGAACACCCTCACCCTGGTCAACCCTACACGGGTGCAAAACGCGTGGGCTTGCTCCCAGACAACAGGGAAGGAAGGAAAGTCCTCAAGCTGCTAAAGCGTGTAGGACGTTTTCTACATACTCCTACTTTTTTCGTTATCTGCTGCTTTCTGGCAACGCAGCTTAACAAGACAGTGTTATTATAACAATGTTATTACGCTCAGTATTAAATGATAATGTCAATCCAGTCCAATTATATAGCAGTGGTGTCATCTAGAAAATGCTAAATGAATGAGAATATGTGTATCTTCAAATTGGTTCCATAACCTGCAGATCGGGTTAATTTAAGTTGCAAAATGATGTTCATACGTAATTTAAGTTGTATGTTGCCTAGGCTGAACAAATGATCAGTGTACCGCATATCTAATTATGCAGTAACTGTAATTAAACATATATTAAAACCCCGACATTTCAAAGTCACAAGTTGCATGTGCTTCATTCAATGTTACCCCTTTTTGGTGGCTAGTGCTTACAACTACCTCGTGACACGTTATGTATACACCTATATGTTTCGATTTACCCTTGGGCAAGGACCCAATATAATCACGTATCTCAAAACCCCATCCTCAGTTGATTTAGCCCATCGTGAATCTTAACTGCGCCCATTCAAAAATAATTTACCAGTTTGTCCAATTATTCCATAAAGGGTAACAAATATATTTGCACAAACGAGATAACATGTCATAATATATGCTAGCTAAGTTCGGTTTTTCGCGAAATGTTTCTGAAGCGAAACGAGCGAAAATATCGGCACTTTAATTATGTTACGTCAATGTACTTGTTGTTTTATCATGAAAATATATGACGGTCACGTGGTTGTTTGTCTTCGGTAGGCTTTTGACCAACGACTGACATTCACTGTTGGTCAATCAGTGACCACCGGTAAGGACAACTGTGTCACATGGAATGACATCCATCACAAGACCAGCATACACGGTGGACCAACAAAGTGAGTGGGCAAAGAGTTGTGTCAAACTCTATCTATCCATTAAGATGCCAAGTGACACGAATGCATGGTTACAACTACCACAGACTTATCCAATATATCGATATGCATACCACAAGTAAATGCCAAATGCGGTCAAATGCTGTTGGATATTTGATAATTTCAAAGGAAGCATATTTGAGATGATATATATATATATATATATATATATATATATATATATATATATATATATATATATATATATATATATATATATATATATATATATATATATATAATATGCACAACACAGACAAATCTGAAATGTATTAGAACGAACGTTCTATTTACCTCGGGTAGTATAATTAAGTCAAGTAACAATCTTCTTCTAATCGCATATATTGAGATTTATTTATTCAAGGTTGTGATTAGAAGAAAATCTTCATTATTGTCTACCAACAACCAAAATAGAATTGACAGATATTTGATAAGGGCAGGCTACACATAGGTGAGAAAATTGTTGGACTCTCGATAAGCCAATGGCTCTCTTGTCCACTTGCCATATGGAACTTGTTGTTTGGGGTGGCAATCTTGTTAAATCTTGTAAAAAGTTGACGAAAATTTTCGCGAGCATAATTAAACTTTTGTAATTTCGGTTTAACTCGCTTTGTTTGTACATTTGGCGTTGATATGTGCTATTTTGTATTTCTGTATTATATAATTTATAGTGTATTATATATTGTTTACATATAGGTTATTTCGTGTCGTAAATTGGGATATTTTGATAATGTACATACTTATTACCAAATTACTGTAGGAGGAGTTTGAAAAGTGTTGTTTTACTATTACCATGTAACATTAATTGTTTGTTCCTATCTGTAGGTTTGGCTACCCCGACGACAACTACCTAGACAGGGTGACGCTGGACCTGGCAGCAAAAGGCATCAAGTGATGTCTCTGTACATCTGACTGAAGAACTGTCAAAGTAACATTGTAGTCCACCAGTACACTTGTACAGGACATGTAGTAACTGACAAGTGGCAAAGCTCGTCAAATTATGTTGTTTGGCAAAATACGTCATGGGCGTACATGACAGGTGTTTAATGCTGCATTGTGTAATATTAATTATTCTCAATGACAAATAAATAAAATAGATTCAGTCCACCAACGGCAGGTGAAATGTAATGTATAGTGGCGCCATTTGGTTAATGTGAAACTACATTGATGCCATCTGGTGAATGTGGATGCAAACGATGTTTGAAGATAGTCAAGGTCAAGTTGCGAAGTTAAGCACTTGACTGAGTCTCTAAACCACGGTGAAGCTTAACTTTGAATATCATTTACAAAGTCAATATTCTTGGGAATGGATTGTTATTAGGCCGCACTATTATTAGGCCGCATTAATACATAGAATGTTGGTCTAAGGTGCACATGGGGTGATTATGTGGATATAAAAGATACACAACAGTGTTATCCTAAACTAAACTTTGAAAGGTAAACAACATATTTAAATACTAACTTATCCTGTTAGCTCCCTGGTTAGTGCGTAAGGCCACAACATGTTTAAATATGATAACATTAAATGATGTATAAATAGTATAATTATGAAATATATCATACATGGAATATATGCATAAATACTAAATGTTGCATTTGCCCAACATACGTCACTAGAGTGGTAACAAGTCGTATCTGCCATGTCCATCTAAGCCTGGAGCGTTTGTCTCGTCCTTATGACATTTAACACATGCTTGATGTTCCCAAAGCTTGTAGCACTAGTATTGTAAATACACTAAATAGCACAACACTTCACGAATAATTAGTTAACATTACATATATAACTATATCGATTTAAAACTGAGTCATGCTTGAATGTACATTAGGCCGACTTGCGTATTATTTTTTATCAGGCATTCGTGTTTCCGTGTGAAAAGGTATGGCTTTATTGTATTTTGTAACAGTTGAACAACCACATACCATGTTTGTCAAGTGTTCATGTATGTTTACTTCTGAAGTTATGAAAGTATTGTATTCAGTGTGGCTTGTTGGTTGTAATTTGTTCTCACCATAACAGATATGTGCGCGCAACATATATCAGAAATATTTTATTATGAAGATTTTACAGTATATGTGTACATTCGAACCTCGCGTTACAGTCACCTCAGTGATACGGCCACCTCACCATTATGGTCACCCCAGGACAGTCCCAAATTATTTTCATAACAATAAAATATAGAACATTTGTCCCACTAATACGGTCACCTCGTTACATAGGTCACTTTGGTCCAGTCCCCAATGTGACCTTAATAGTGAGGTTCCGCCGTATTAGCACATGCATTTAGTGTGTGATTCACATTGTAGTATTGTAAAAGTGGAAATAATGTGAATATGTTACATTGGAAGACAATTCGTTAGACATATTGGAAGACAATTCGTTAGACATATTGGTAGACAATCCGTTAGAATTATTGGAAGACAATCCATTAGACATATTGGAAGACAATCCGTTGGACATATTGGAAGACAACCTGTTAGACATATTGGAAGACAATCCGTTAGACATATTGGAAGACAATCCGTTACACATACAGGTAAACCGGAAATGCTTTGTTGATTTTATTGCTTTGTTGCACGTTGCTTGTTTATCTACCGGTCGGCCCACTCATATCGTTCACTCATTTCTGAAGAATCCCATATAATCATTAATCTTAAACTCACAGATCACTTGTACACGACCAAATTTACTTGTTTTGTTGTGCACGACGTTTCACGTTCACAATTAACCAATACATGACAGTGCTGTTAGCTGTTTTACATGACAATAATTGATGTCCACACGATTAGCTAAACTAATCGCCCAGACATACAGTACCAGCAAAAACTGCCCCAGGTTATCCGCCCAGACATGTGGTACCACCTACTGAACCAATTGAGCCGCCCAGACATGCAGTACCAGCAACAACTAAACATCTTGTAGCTCCTAACGTTATCTTGGTGAGCGACATCAAAGCGACAATAACTGAAGAACTGATCAAGACCTTCTTTGAGAACAAAATGAGGAATGGAGTGGCCCAGTAAAAAAACTTCCAAAACGCTGAAGGCCAGGCAACCATCACATTCTTCAGTGACGAACGTAGTTATTCTATTCCTAGTGAATGATCATGATCAGTTTCATGTTTAGAACAAACAAAATTAACTTCATTACATTTAAATTAACCTAATGTCTGGCACGGGTAGTCACTCATTCTCCTCGCGTTAAAGTCTAGACAGCTTCAATCAGCTAATTCTAATCAACATTTTGTTCAAAGATTTAAAACAAATATTGGAACAAAGGCTTTTTCGGTTGCTGCACCAATTCACTGTTCCATCGATCTGATCTCAGCTTTCGTTACGACGAAACCGAACGATTACACGATACACTGGACAGACGGACATACTAAACGAAGCACCTGGACACCCCCACTGCTTAAGAACTTACCTAAGACATTATAGCTTGTCAATGAAAGGCATTAATCCCAACGCGTACAAATGAAGAAAGAAAATCTCGATCTAATCTAAAAAACACATGAACGTGTAAACAATAAAATTGTTGACATCACTTGTGAATTTTGTTGACTTCGTCCACCTACTAACATCATCGTGTGCTTCCACCCGTCTTCCTCTGTGCTCACAACCAAACACATTGGCCGTTAATTCACCCCGTCTACTGGCGTCTTCATCAGTTGTAGACCACTGCACCCCATCCACATTTATTCATCGTCGTCTCTTCAGTCATTACCGAATCGCAAAGCAGCATAGAAACAAAACAGCTAAGTAATGAAGCAGCAAATATCCATTCAATTCACATTATGGTGTTGTTGTATGTATGTTCTTGGGAGGAAAATAGGTCAAGTTATTGCATATAATGGTCGCTAGAGGCGTTTCTTGGAATTAGTTGGATCGAGTTGTTACCCAAATACCCATCAAAAACTGTGTCGAATCACTGGGGGGGGGGGCGTCCATAAAGTATGTCACGTTCAAGGGGGCGGGGATTGTCCGTGTAAGCGTTGCGAAGCGCTACATGGGCAGAGGGTGCTTTGGCGATCGCTACGTTCGTTATTTAAAACGTGTTTTGCCTGTCAAGCTGTCGATATCAGACTGATAGCATTGGTATATATGCCAGTGTTGGGGTGTTTCTAACCGAAAAGGAATGAGAACTCTACCTAGTTTCTACTCCAGTTACAAGCCTGTTAACCATGTCGCAAGAAGGATATATATCATACGCTTGAACGAATACACATGTGGTTACCTAAAATGATTCCAGAGCTGAGAGATCTTAGTTACGAAGAACGCGGTTTAACATACCTAGGGACAAGGAGCTTAATAGAAGTTCAAATTGAAGTTCTTAAGATATCGAATGAGTATGAAAATATTGATATAAATATACATGTATCACTCAGTAAGTAGTAAAACAGGATGACATAGGTAAAATTAGTAAAGGATCAGTGTAGATTGGATATCAGAAAGTACTCGTTCTCACAGAGGACAATAAATGAACGGAACAAATTATGTACACTTTGTGTTAATGCTAGCAGCGCGAATATGCATAAAAGCAAGGTTGGCAAATATCACAGGAGGGTGGATTTACGCATAGATCTCCCATGCATCAATGAAGCCTGTGGTGGCGCGCGAAAAGTTTGCAAATTTGGAGTTCTGGCACACCATAAACTACCAGCCTATGGCATACCAAACGTCACCAAGAACTCCTGTATGTAGGCGACATAGAACTGAATGGTTTAGTGTGGACGGCGTAAACATTAATTGCACGCACTGGTATCTGGGACATCAATAATCCCCTGGGCAGCACTGTGAATCCTTGGGAGGATGTCTAGTGAGTGGGTGGGCACAGAAGGGGGTGTATTTTAGTGTTTCATACCTCCGACTCATGAGTGTACCAGTACACTCCCAATGGTTTCATTATAAACGTCATTACAAATATTAATGGGCATTTGATTTATTATGAGTTATAAATACATATATTCTACGTGTGAACTATGAATCGCTACAGATATGCAATGAATATAAAAATACATGCATAATTGGCTGAGGGCGGGTCTTTCTCAAAACGAACGTAGGCGGGTGTACAGGCCAGCGATACGAAGTGTGACAAGCGTGACAAGGGGGTCTCAGAAAAGTAAAAAAATAACGTGATGTACTTTATGGATATATACAAACACCAGTAATGGAAGCTCGTAAACACACACTGAAGTGTTTCGGACACATGAACAGGAGGAGCCTTCCATTTAAGGCCTTTTTTGAAGGCATGGTGAAGGGCAAACGAAGAGAAGGAAGACCGCAAAAAACGACGATATAAAGGCGTGGACGAAGCTAGACTGGAATGAACTGAACATGAAAGCAATACAACGTTGAGTGGAAAAACATAAGCAATAAGGAGATTACATAGTTTTACACAAACGTCCAAAATAGTACAAAACAGTTTACTCTTTTGAAAATCGAACCAGCGACCACAAAGTGTTTGAACATACAAATACAGGCCAAGCCTAGTCACCCATGATGCGTACGCACGCCCACATTTATCCTCGTGGTAACTGGTACAATGCATATATATATGCCTTCATCTTCCTCTCCCCAAATACACAAGCCGCAGATCAGTGAATCAGTCAGCACACTCCCATCTCAATAGCTCTGTCGGTCGGGAAGTGCACGTAAATCGTATCCCGCCGTTGTGTCTCCCACAGTCACAACGTTGTCTCGACAGTGATCACTGATTAGGTGCTTTTGCTTATACCACAATATATGCAGATAGTTAGTTCGGTTGAGTACATGTCATGTAGAAGAAGACAAAACAAGGAAATATACTTAATACATATAATTAATACTGTATAATGTTTATAGTAACGTGATACATCGGAGGTGTAATGTTCATGTATACTCGCTCCATGCTCCGATCGACCACACTGTTTCTTGTGATGCTTAACATTCCAGCGGATGTACAGACACCGAAATGTATGGGTGGGCTTTGCAACAACACGTTCGCATAACAATTATTGGCACACGACATATTACTACGATTTATAATAAACGTTTACTCTGGAATAGAGGTAGTGCGTAGTACTAAGCATCCTCTAAAACACTCACTCCACGTTCAAAATAGTCCAGTAATAGTCCAGAGCTGACACTGGTCATGTATCAAAGAAGAATGATAACACACACTGACACAACTTCGTATATATAATTGATGACACTATTAAGTTAGAATGTTATGTTTTATTAAAATAAATAATTATAAATGCAAGTAAAGAATCACAACTGCAAGTAAAACATTATATATTGCAGCATCCATGTGACATATAATATATATTATATATATATTTATTATATATATATATATAAATATATATATTATCATAGATGATGCTATACTTTTTCATAATTATACATACATATAATAAATACATACAATTATATGGATGATGCTGTTATATGTGCATACTCCATAACCACTGTTATTATGTAAATCCTAGTCAAATAAAATTAAACATATATAGTGATATATAATAATATATATATATATATATATTATCATATAGATGATGCTATATAATGTGTATATACATACATACATATAATTATATGGATGACGCTGTTATATATATATATATATTACTCCATAACCACTGTTATTATGTAAATCCTAGTAAATACAATCAAATAATATTAATTTGTTGTGTCATTTCGTCATGTAAATATATACGGTCTGTTGACACAAAGTTGACACAAAAATACGATGATGACTGGTGCTACTGCAGGAAGGAAGAATCTGGCGACATGGTTGAATGTGACAATGGAAGCTGTCAGCGTGAGTGGTTCCTTTATATGTGTGTAGCAAACCATTTAAGCCAAAGAGGAGATGATTTTGCCCTGAATGTGAAATGATAAACTGCAGACATATTTTTCAATAATAAAAAACCAGATAAGTTCTCAATGCAGTTCACTGTTTACCTCCTTCCAGAACTGTTTCTTCCAGCATCAACTCAACTTCTATAGGAAGCATTCAACCATGCCGTAGTTATTTCACAAAGTCTATTCATTCACATACGTTCACCACTGTCTAAGCCCAGTTATTAATGGATACAGCTAACAATTAACTGAGGCAACGCTGAGTGAACGGAATTGCCCAAGTTTCGAAATGGCATCAAATCAATTCGAATTATGGTGTTCCCACAACATACACAGACTGTGGGTGTGTTAAACCAAACACAATTGCATTATTTAATAGGAGACGGGTAGTAGACCCTGTATTTGTATAATATTGCATGTTATTTCGTGGAAAACCACGATCAACATGATTATCTCAAGCTACATAGCCACACCGACTGTGACATTGTTAACCTTCTGTGTTTATTCATATGAATACTGTGATTGTGCATGTGTTTTAGTGAAAAAACACAAAATAATTAGTACACTAGTACAATATTCTATATGCATGTTTTATGTTCCTGAATATGTTTTTGTAAGTTTTCACATCGTGTTCAACTGCATCTATTTAGTATTTCAGCGTATTCATCAATAAATCATATGCTCCTTTTTGGATGGCGCTCATAGTGAATTTCAATGTCAAGTTTATTCATTTGATTCATCATCACTTTCTTCCACATACCACTGAAATGTGACCAGGTATTCTGGGTAAGCTTGGCAATCGTTGAACACGACAAACAGGCTCGGTTTGGAAACATTGTCCACCACCGTGTCGAACAGATAGCCTGGCATACCAGGTTTCTCCGGTGATACTTTGAGACCTGATTTACCCTGGGTGTACTCGCCAGTTAAAACACGTGCTAAGAATACGCGTTTCAGACCGTCACCATCTGGAGCGGAATACGTGTCATTTGTCGAGTAGCTTGATTCCACAGCAAAGTAGGCACCGTCTCCATAAACAGTTGCTGAAACAAAACATAATTGTATTTTGTGTGTTGTTCCTCATAGTAATCTGCCTGTTTTATACACTTAGGGTGTCAGCAGATAATTGACTATAATCATTTAACTGAAACTGGAAACTGAATACGTTCTTATAATAAACTATGGAGACTCCATATTTTCATATATCCAATCTACATTATCCTTTTATGCAACGACGATGTGACCCATAGTTTTGCAGACTACCATGACGTGAACAGTTTTCCAAGCCAGCAAAATGTTGTCACAGGAAGCGAACGTCGAGGAAACTGCAGGGAGATCGACAACGTTTGTTTGTGTGAGCTGTGGAAGAGAATGTCACTCTCGTATTGGACTCACTAGCCAAAGCAGACACTTTTCAACACATTGCTGACCCTCATCCCATGCGCAGTCCATCGTCTCCCGAGGCGGACTACTACTACTACAAGCGAGTACCTGACAGTGGTGGATATGTGAACGAATAGTTTTCGCGTAGTAATTGTAGCGTGGTTGTATGCTTCCCAGAGAAGACGAATTGGTGTTGGAATACACAGGTCTGCCAGAGGATGCAGTGTATAGCGCTTTGAGCAATCCCAAGGGCTGGATATCGCTCTGTATATTAAGAGCAACCCGGGGCATGTCACTGGAGTGGAAATACGCAGATGATGTGGACTATGCAGATGAAGAGCGAGAGCCACTGGATGCCGACACCGAGCTAGCCAACTAGAATCTCTTCGTCAATGAGGCAAAGACTGACAATGTCCATATATTCCTCGCAAATACATCTGACACAGACGATGATGGTAGCATGCTACGAGGTAACTAGAAGTTGCGGTCCAGTAAGATCTTAGGATCTCTACTCTGCAGCACCAAAGACATGCAAACTCGATGCATACTTGGTCTTTCTGGAAGATGCGGATGCGCAGGCCCAAGATACCACTGGACTAGCAAATGCTAGTCTACAATGCGATGGTCGTCCCAGTTATGCTGTACAACTGCAGTAGCTGGGCAGTAACAACCTCTCTACTCCACATGCTAGATGCCTGCCACAGAAGCCACCTGCGATCGATATTGTGCATGCGCTGGCATAATGGGATTTTATCCAATGAAGATCTGTACGTACGCTGTGACATATGACGGCTGTCACAACAAGTAGGGAGGATGCGTAGATCCATGTTCGGTCATGTGTTGCGCATACCCGAGGACACCCCCGCACAACTGATTGCGACATTAAGATGTCCCCGGACTGTTTCTGTCTGGAACAGTTTAATGATGATGATGATGATCCAGGATATGCACAGTACCATAATAACCATTACTTAATTAATATTACAAAAGTATCACTTGAATACTAACCGTTCTTGCCGCAGTAGCTTCGGTTGAAACCGTAGATGTTGATGCCCCGTGCACCAGTCTTAGCGGTTCCATGCCATAGTTGGCGTTCAACGGATGCTGATTGTTCACGCTGGTCCTCCATGTATTTCTTATGCACCATATACTGGCGGAACAGTTTCGGATTCTGAACTCTCTCTATCTAAAATTATCAAACGCACAAATAGTGTAAAGCATGTATTGTTAAAAGATGGTATGCGTTATATATAAAAATGCTAGTTTGTATTATATATATATATATATCATATCACCTCGCTCATCTTAGGCCAAAAGTTACGAAAATTTACATTTGCTACAAACCAGCATATTTAATGCCAACCTGTAAAACTGTTACGTCGTATCTTTATTTTATGACACAAATATAAACTCTAGGACTTTTCGGCAATGTTATGTATACACATACATGTTAATACAAAATGTTTCCATCTTCCCATTTTCGCTATGCAATATCTCATTAACTGTCACTTATTGCGCATGCATTCAACAGGTGCCCTGCGATACATGGGTGCAATACTAAAAGCTCATGACATGGACTGAGCTAGTTATTTACCCCATACCTCACAACAAGCGGAATTTTGTTTTGCTTAAAACTGAATGACAACCGACTCCAATGACATAGAACATAGTCCCCAACTTTTAATTAAATTTAAGGGGTGTGAAATACATTTTTAATGACACCTTGGCGGAGTGAATCGCCCAGCAAATCGTACTCGACGGCTGGCACAATCGTACTCAAAGGAGTAGTACAAGTCGTACTAGATGGAGTAGCAGAATTAATTGGAAGTGGAATACGCCCTTTTCCGATTATTTATGCTACTCCGCCACTGTCCTGTGCGATTCATGGGCGATTCACATAGCAAAGGTTCCATTTAGTGTAGTATATCGCAGGCGTAAAATAATTCACACACAATAAAAGGATTTTTAAGATGTCACAACTGCCACATTTGTTTTTTAGGTATTATAATCACCTTTTCGATCTCAGCTGACTCGTCATGTTTGAACTTCTTTTCTACTTCCTTGTATTCTGGACTATCTGTCCGCAACTCCTCCATCCTAAAGTATTCCTTAGGGCTCATCGCTGTCCAGTGTGTAGGTAGTTCAGAGTCGTGTGTGGTAGGTCGTTCAAAGTGGTCACGCAACACATGACTGAATGCCTGATTAGGAAAAACACAATGGAATAAAACATGTTTTCTAAAAAAAATCCACAAGACCTGCATTTTTAAGTACCCCGTTACCAGCTGTTTTTTTTATTCATTTCACCCAGTATTGGCCAAGCACCCCAGAACTTCCCAGTTATAACAAAATGTACATCAAAAGGATCCCATTGGCCACAAGAGGACATTTAAGTTTCAAAAACACTTTACAGCACTTATTTACCTGAGAATCAAATCAAGTAAGACATCTTTATGGATACCATTTGTCTATGGGACTATTTATATGAATTGTTTACAATGCTATTTCAATGCCGTTCATTGCTTAGTAACAATTACACAAATCCAGACTTGCGACACTTTTTACTTCCATTTGTTATTATTAAAATGTACCAAACTGACTATAACATACGATGTCCTGAAGTATTTCAATTTCTTGAATAATTAATAACATATACTTTTATTGGGCCAAAATCCTCGGGATACCCAAGCTCGGGAGCACACCAAAACAAAAGTGGTTAAGCAGTTCATAATCGATAAGCTTTTTTCTGTAGAATCAATGTTATATATATATATATATATATATATATATATATATATATATATATATATATATATATATATATATATATATATATATATGTATATGTATATATATATACATATATATACATATATATTATATATATATATATATATCAGCAAATGGATTTGTGATATGGGGTTTCTGTTTACAACACTGAAAATAAGCAACTACTTCTTAGATGCCGGCAAAGGTTCCAGTTCTCGGGAAGTAGCATATAGAGCAGTCTTTGCTTTTGATCGGAAGTGGAGAAGCTTAACATAAATGTTCAAAAAAGCACCTGATGAACAGAACAACGGTCTGATGACAACAAAAATTAAACAGCCGTTGTTCAGACATTAATTGAAAAAACAGGTTACAGCATTATTCGACACCTAATCTGAGTGCGCTAAACTGCTTAAAAACAATAATGTAGAAATCAGCCTGTCTAACCAAGCAATTGAAACCAAGTAAGTGAACAAATACAACAGTTCCCAAAATTGGTTGCAAAAGAATATATTGTTAAGACAACTGTTTATCTACAGTATATTCACCTGTATAGTTTTGTGGTGTTCTTGGTACAACACAAATCGTACTTCTCTCAGTTTGGTTTGTGGGTTCAGATGACTGAATTTGAAAAGTTCATCCAGCATAACCGTAGCAACGACCTCTGGTGGGATACCAAGCACACCAGTGCCTATGGCAGGGATAGCAATAGACCCAAGGTTCTTCTTGTGCACAATCGACAAACTATTGGCGACAAACTTCCCTAGTATCTGCAACAATAACAGCTACCCTTATTCACTAGTAAACAAGTTGCATGGTATTTTGATGCAGATTGAGTAACAACTACATCGTGTATGAAGACATGGTGAAATCATACAGAACTTTTGAATAATTAGTAGTAGTAGTAGTAGTAGAAAATAGTGAAAATTTCTCAGGACAGTTAGCATTGGCGAGGTCATCGTGATAAGATGACAAAAAGTTCTACTAAAGTAAAAACAAGTTTTGGATATGCTTATATAATTATTTTAACACATTTAAAATTCAGTATGTTAATGGTAATACGATGTGTGTGTAGCTTGCCTATTTCGATTATTTCTGAATAATTTTGTTGGCAGAATAATCATTATTTAAAAAATCTTTTATATGTGTTCAGTTATGAACCATGAATTTGCTAATATAAAAATCCTAATCATGTTTGTTCTTTCACCTGGTAGACAATTAATATAGTATTCTGAATAGAAGAACCAATATTCGACAAATACAGCATCACCACATTAAACAGTCTACACACCGAGCACATATATATCCATGTGTGAAATAGTAGGCTGTTCCAACAAAACAACAAGCTAAATATGTACATTACATATGCTGCGTTTTATGTTGAATACTAACACTTTCATGAAATGTAACGTGTCATTAGCACATATCAATATTGTTTGGCTTTGTGAATTTTCACTAAAACTCCATCCTCAACTGATTTAGCCTATCGCAAATCCAATTCACTGGTGTCAAGATATGTAGTGTGTGAAGTTTATAACATCCGCAGTTGATTTAGTAAAAATGCCTGTTTGTGTTCAAATCATCGAAATAATTGACTTTAGTCATTATATCTGGTAAGGCTCAAAATAGAGGATATCCAAAGTGGTATACACAGTGCAGGTCAATGCTGATCGTGGACACGACTTCCATCCTCTCGCGGATCACATGACTAAGAGTTTTCAGCGTTTCCTTATTCACTTCAATTAAGATTTTTTAATTTAATGGTTTGTCTGATGATTTCACAAATAAACAACATGATATGAAATTTCACCTAGGGTGAAATTCATGAGTTTTCAGCATTTCCTTTTTCACTTCAATTATTGTTTTTTAATTTAATAACTCATCTGATGGTTTCACAAATAAACTACCCATGGCATGAAAGTTGTACAAATGGCCTAGCATGTTGCAGTGGATACTAGGTAGGTTTTATGTTTCACAAAATGAATTTGAAATGAGACAAGTGAAAAAATTTAATTGAGGAGGGGCCTTTAAAACAAGGTATTATTTTTATTTAATTGAATCCCAAAGATAAGTGATAAAATACCCTGAGCAACATTCACCTTCTGTGTAAATTATCTTATCTTAATCTTAGCTAGTCATGACTTTAGTGGGATTTTCTCAAATACCTTATAAAAAATACTGGGAATGTTAGCAGTTATTCCTATATGTCTGCTAAGTATCTTGTCAAAAGTTTCTAGTAGAATTTAATTATAGTACATCATATTAGACATTAATCCTTTTTTACAACCCTGAAGAATTTTGATATATACGTCATTAAATTGTTAAACTATTATCCTTCATTGTTAAAATTAATGAAGTGATTTAACCAACTATTAATGGAAATGAACTATTGTCTGTACCATACCTCTTTACCCTGTTTATGTGCCCATTCACAGCCTGCTCCGTGAACTACAAACTGACATGACAGCTGTCCACCAGACGTCACCACTACTTCGCCAGGCTTGATGCCTTTAGGTGCTACTTTCTTACATTCTTTCTGGAGCGTGTCACCTCCCGCCTTTAGGATTGATGCTGACAAGGCACCATTGTCCAGATCAAGTGACGTAGTGGTGGAGTTGACAATGGCATCTATCTGCAGAATTACATACACGCATTAAGTAAAAAAAGCTGCCACAAAGTTCCACAACATATGTTGACACGTTGTCATTTGCTACCTTAACTGCAACCTGTATACTCCTCCTATTTGGAAAACTTCTCTGAGAATAAATAGGTTTAGTAGTAAATGTTTACTTTCAATGTGTGCTTAATGAATGCGATTAAGATATATTTATATTTTGATGAGTATGACTGATAGACAATATATTGGTGCAATCAAATCACAGAGAACATTTGGTTTCAACTCTATTTTTCATATTGGGATCGAGGTTATGTTAATGGCTTATCAACTGAATATTTAATAGAGAACATAATTTTTGAATACCACCAATAAAAAGAAAACGGTGCAATCAAATATTGCGACCACTGAATTTTATAATTAAACATAGGGCTTTGTGAGTACTTAAATATGACTGTCATATCCAAAGTACTAAATGTCCAGTGAAAAATAGAAAACATGAATCATCAGGCAAAAATAGCTAGAAAACACAAAAGTCGACCAGGCCCGATGGAGGTCTAGTTGCCCTTGACTATTTGTCCTGTTGCTACAGCTACACCTGCAGTTAATAAGGTGACAAGAAAACCCCAGGAAGAGGGTGAAGCAGCAGTTGAATTGGATTACAGTAGCTCGACTGGTGATTCCAAATTTCTTTTAAGGTCTGGACATTGCCGCACATTAATAAACTCACTGATATGGAAACAAGAAATATGAAAATGAAGAAAAAAATTATTGTTTATTATATTTATTTTGCTCTTAAAGTGTATTTGGGTTGGCAACTCTTCAGAGGGAAGGCACCTTTAGAAAGTTGTTGGTCCAGCTGCATAGCAATGTTTTCAGGTGAAGGCCAAACATTGCTCCTCAGCATCATTTGTGAACATGTTTACTGATGTTTCATGCCTTTCCCATACCAATGTTTCCAAATAGACGTACAATACATTTAATATAAACTCGCTCCTGTCGCTTTGTTACAAAAATGACTGCTTTATTACAATAATGGCTATATGTAGTGTATCTGCTTTTTGTGGTATAACCTTCTTTAGAATATGCCATTGCTACAGTGTGGTTTCGTTCCTGTGTAAGTCTAACAAAGCTCTAAAACTGTATGTTTAATTCGTGGTCCATTCAGTGTATTGTAACGGGGGTAGATGGAATTTTGTATGTTGGGCATTCGTGAGGCAGAAATCATGCAATTAATTCACCAGCTGAGTAAAAAATTTGTCTAGCAATGTATCATTCTTTTTATGAAGATACCTTACCCGAAGAACCTACTAACAATAAAATATATGTCACTAAACATCATGACTTTTTTAGTTATGGGTGTTCTTAATGGATTCGTGAGGCAGATACAAGAATTCAATACATTAAGCGTACATGCCCTAATTAGCATACACCCCATTTTTTATCAGCAAGACCAATAATTATAGTAATTTCAATAGTGTGAAACAACTGAAGTGTCGCCATCTGGTGTTAAGCAGTTGGCACCACTTTTAGGTTCTCCAACAACAGTCACCAAATGTCAGCACTTGTGCTAAACAGCTACCGTAATTTTTTCACTGTTTGCTTGTTGGGTCGAATACGGTACTTCATGCTGTTTTGTTGGTTGCATCTTCATAGTGTATATATGGAGGGTCACACAGAACTTGACAATGACAATCATATTAATATTTTAAAACTTTTTGACAGGCCTATGTTAATAGTACGTTTTGGTTTCATGAGATATAAGGAAAACTTGGCCAAAGGAAATAAAACCAGCGAAAAGTCACATTTGAGCTCAGAGCCTAGATTTTGGTACCATGAAAAACTTTGAACATTGTCATAGTGACATTCGTATAGGTCTGTGTATGCAGTTTGTAGTGATAAGTTTCAAAAAACATCAGGAAAAACAGCCAAAAAGGTACAAATGAGCCCTTTGTTAAACCATACAGTGCAAAATGTCTGTCAAACATATGGTAACATATAAGTGGTGTGAAAGCACCTGGTGTGTACTCTACATGAACACCAACAGGGATAGTCTCTACACACCTTTTTTTGCAAGAACTGGACTGTCAAACTCTGTGGCCCAACAGTTTAACAGAATGTCTCTTCCACAACAAAAACACACTAAGCCTAATATAAACCCTTCCAAGACTGTGGTCAACAGATTTTCGGATTAGTATTGACCACTGTTTCAGTTTCTGTTCCTTATCAAGTGCAACACTTAACAATCAAGCATGCAATGTGCTTCAGAGAATTTTTTTTTACCAGGGTTCTGTCCTTCTTTGAAATATTGTTCACATCTGTGTACTTGTCGTTATGATAAGACTCACTGGATATGTAATATTTTTGCATAGCAAGTAAGTATATTTGAAAGAACGACTTTATCAAGAAGTGAAAAGTAGGTTAACTTGAACAGTTCCGATGAGTGTAGAAAAGTAGTATAAGAAGATACACTTTCACTTTCACTTACCTGTTCATCAACCAGGTTGGACACACGCAGAGACAGCTGGACTCCCTCTGCTGTTTCTGCTGTCATGGCAAAGCATTCGTTGAGTAGCACCTTCTTAAATGCCTAAACAGAAATGAAGCAGACATAATTTGGTTTTATCAAGGGTCACTCCACAGTTCTCCAACTACTAAAAGTACTTGACTCCTGGACTGAGACACTAGAAAATGGTGGATGTATAGATGTAGTTTACTGTGACTTTATGAAAGCATTTGACAAGGTTCCACATCGTCGACTTATAGGGAAACTCCAGAGCTATGGAATCAAGGGAAAAATTCTAGACTGGGTTGCAGCTATGCTGTCCCACAGAAGTCAACGCGTTAGAGTCAACAACTCATTCTCATCTTGGCATACCACAAGGATCAGTGATTGGCCTTCTGCTATTTGTGATCTTTATAAATGATTTACCAGAAGTTATTAAGAGCTCCGAGCTATTCCTTTTCTCAGACGATATGAAGCTCTTCCATGCAATCTACACTGAAAAGGACTGCACAAGTTTGCAACAAGATCTAATCCTTGCCGAACAATGGACAAACACATCACTCTTAAAATTTCACCCAAATAAATGCAGCCATATGAGAATCGGACTATCAAGCATAAGAAACAACGGATACACACTGGGACCTGAACACATAAATATTACAGGCACAGACAAGGTGAAAGATATCGGAGTCACTTTCGATTCATCGCTTAACTTTGAAGCACATATGTCAGAAAAAATAAATAAAGCCAATTCGCTTATGGGGATAATTCGCTGAACTTTCGATCACATGGATGAGCAGTGTTTTTCTACAATTTTTAAGTCTCTTATCCGCCCACATATCGAATATGCTAATCAAATATGGTCTCCACACCTAAAGAAGCATATCACATCTCTTGAAAATGTTCAACGTAGAGCAACCAAATTAATTCCTGGTTTCAAAGACATTGAGTATAAAGAACATTTACGGAAACTGAAATTACCAAATTTAGCATACCATCGCCTCAGAGGAGACATGATTGCACTATATAAAATCCTAACAGAGAAATATGATGCAGCTGTCTCATCCAATTTTGTGACATTGAGGGTCAATGAATCAGATACGAGAGGGCACCACCTAAAAATATTTAAAGAAAGATGTCGATTAAACATTAAAAAAACTTATTTATACACCGATGCACAGATGTATGGAACAGCCTCCCACAGTCTGTAGTAGGGGCTCCATCGGTACAGTCCTTTGAAAGGAAAATAGACAAGTTGTGGCAAAATCATCCAATCAAACTAGATTACACTGCCCCACCCCTATCCTGGAAGCCTAATAGCCAGAAGAAGACCTGCAAGAACCTGTAAGATAATTAAAATAAAAAACCTCACCAAAGAGAACCCAGCTGAGACTGGAGAACTGTGTAGAATGAGATCTGGGGGTATTAGGGGTGGAGTGGAGAAGGAGAGCGAGAGATAGCGGGGAGTGGAGACTGGTGGTGGAGACGGCAGTGGAGCATGATCAGTGAGAGAAGAAAACAATAAACTGAGGACCTGTATCGATGCCCGCATCAAACCCGGAAAAAGTGGAAAACAACATATAGATATATATATATATATACAGGTGTATATATATATATATATATCCGAAATGAGGCAATTAACTTGACAAGTTAATTAATTTTCAATTAACTCAGAAATGTTCAAATTAAATCAACTTAAATTAACCTCCATAATTCTGCAAATAAATTAAATTAACAATTACCAATTAGATCATGTGTCAGCAGAAATTTTTGCCATTTAAAACAATTATAAAATCACAAGATATTTCTTCATGGGGCATTTGATGACATTTAAAAAAAATATAATTTTTCTAAACGGATTGAAAACTTGTTGCTGAAGATTTACAGGCATGGAGTTTCCTCCTCTATTAAAATTAACAACACCATGCAACTACATACATGATTTCTATGCACCAAATTTTTAGTTATGTAGTGTTTTACATATGTATGTATGCATATGTATGTATGCATATATATATATATATATATATATATCAGGGTCAATGATACTATTTACTTCTGGAAACTGGAGTTTAAGGTATTCATAACGAGCAAAAAAAATTCATGTATGCTCACACACACACACATATTATAATATATAAAATTATTTTTTTTAAATTCATTTTTATATATACATTATATATATATATATATATATATATATATCAAAATGAGTTTTTATAAAATTTTGTTGCACTGCTTAAAAACAATAATGTTTAAATCAGTATATATAACCGAGCAATTGAGACACAATTTGTGAATGAAGGCAGCATCAGTTCCAAAAACTGGTTGCAACAGAATATGGTTTTAGGACAACTGTTTACCAATGAACACTCTACAGTATATTCACCTGTACAGTTCCGGCATCTCCTGGGTACACCACAAATCGTACTTCTCTCAGTGGTGTCTGTGGGTTCAGACGACTGAATTCGAAAAGTTCATCCAGCATGACCATAGCAACGACCTCTGGCGGGACACCAAGGACACCAGTGCCCAATGCAGGGATAGCAATAGACCCAAGTTTCTTCTTGTGCACAATCGATAAACTATTGGTGACAAACTTCCCCAGGATCTACAAAAAAAACAGCTACTCATGAAATCATACAGAACTTTTGTAGCAGAAAATACTGAACATTTCTCAGGATATTTACTAAAGATGAAGTCGCCTTGACAACATGACAACAAATTCTACTAAGGTAAAATGGTAAAGTTTTGGATATGTTATAATAATTATTTCAACATTATAGTGGAAAACATTTAAAATTCAGTATAAATTTGTAGATAGCCTGCCTATTTCAATATGTTATGAAGACATTTTTATGTTTGGTATGAACCTTGAATTTGCTAATAACAATATCCTGATAATGTTTGTTCTGTCACCTAGTGGATGACGAATATAGTATTATGTATAGAACCCATATTCAACAAATATAACATCACCACATTAAACATTCTACACATCGACCACATATATCCATGTATAGAATAGTGAGCAGTGCTCTCCAAAGGACAAGAGGTACAATACATGTATTACATCTGATCTATGTTTAATGTCAATGTCATATCAATAATGTGGTTTGGCTTTGTGAATTCTCATTAAAATTCCATCAACTGATTTAGCCGGTTTGTTGATGTCCAAAATATGTAGGGTGTGAATAGTGTATGTAATATCTGCAGTCAATTTAATGAATTTTTTTTATATTTTTTTTTCAAATCATCAAAAGAATTAACTCTCGTAAGGCTCAAAATAGTGGATACCAAAGTGGTAAACACTGTGCAGGTCAATGTCGACCTTAGGCGTGACTTCCATCCTCTCACTGATTATAGGACAAAGTTACAAAACTTCACAAAGGGTGAAATTTGTGAGTTTTCAGCATTTCTATTTTCACTTCAATTAATGTTTGACCAAACCTTAAGTAATATAATGGTTTGTCTGATGATTTCACAAAAACTACATACAAAAGTTGCACATACAAGCTGTGGATACTAGGTAGATTTGATTTATCGCGAAATTAATTTGAAATGAGACTAAAAAAACTAAAACTAAAAATCGAATTGAGGAGACCTTTAAAATAAGGTATTATTTAATTTCGATTCCTAAACATACCATATTCAACTGATTAAGCGAACGTGCCCTAATTAGCATACACCCCCTTTTTTAATCAGCAGGATCCATAATTATTGTAATTTGACTAATGTGGAACAACTGAAGTGGTGCCATCTGGTGTTCAACAGTTGCCACCACTTTTCAGTTGTTCTACACTAGTCATCAAATGACACCACTAGTGTTAGACAGTTACCTTACCTGTCTACAAAAAATATTTTGGTGTACGCCGATTTATTCTTAAAAAAATTTCCATGGCCCATTTTTTATATCAATCGTACTGTACGCTTATTAGGTTCGTTATGGTAAGTGATAAAATACCCTGAGCAACATTCACCTTGTGTATATTGTTTTATTTTAGCTGGTCATGACTTTGGTGTGATTTTCTCAAGGTCAAAGTCTTACTGCTACTGTTTGCAGTTGTTCTTGATATATCAGTCACCCATGTCTCTTGTCAGAGTTTCTAGTAGAATTTGATGATGGTACTTCACATTAGACATTAATAATTTTTAACAATCCTGAATGATTTTAAAATATACACGTTATTAAATTGTCAAACTATTATCTTTCAATGCCTAAAATAAATGATTTACTGATTTAACCAACTATTAATGGAAATGAACTCAGGTCTACACTGTACCTCTGAACACCGTTTATCTGTCCAACTACAGGCTGCTCCGTGAACTACAAACTGACACGGCAGCTGTCCACCAGACGTCACCACTACTTCGCCAGGCTTGATGCCTTTAGGTGCTACTTTCTTACATTCCTCCTGAAGTGTGTCACCTCCCGCCTTGAGAACTGATGCTGACAAGGCGCCACTGTTCAGTTGAAGTGAAGTAGTGGTGGAGTTGACAATGACATCTACCTGCAGAATTACATACATGTACAAAACAACATAAAAGCTATTACAATTTTACAACAGCAACATGTGTAATTTTTTTATCTTAACTGCACATGGTGTCAGTCCATTAAATGCTTAGCACAATTACCTTAACGTGGGAATAAGAAAGGTTTACTATTAGACGAGTTTACACATAAATATATCATGCCTTACAGCTACGGTTCAGTGGTTTCTTGGTCTTCTAAATAACAATTTGTTTTTATTTAATTAAACTAATGCTGTGCTTCTTACAAACAGTATTAATAAGTAGAAATGCCATCCTCACCAGCCATGATACTGCCGAGTACATCATTAGTAATACTGCTGCACTGCTGGATTGGGAAGATGGGAAATGCCAGTAAAATGGAAATGCACAAAGGGGTCTTGAGCCTGTTTCACAAAATGGTTTTATGGTCAAGCTTTCAGGTATTCTATGATTGTTCCAAGTTACGCATGCTTCTTCGAAATACGCAAATGCATTAGTTCCAGTGTACATTACAAACATGTGAAACTGGCATCACAGAGAAAACCAATTCAGCAGTTCAGTTCAATAATATGGATGTCTAATCACTCTAATGTCTTATTACTTGGCTCTATATGACATGACCACCCTATCCATATACAACTGTACAGGTTAGTAGTCATGTTTCACCCATGTCTGCTTCGCTAAAGCATATTATCAAATTATAATTTTTTTAGAGACAGTAGATAATTCAACTGCATATTTCTAACAACAAACACCATGGTTATCAGGCTAACTTATTTCAATGTATTCATACCATGAACATTTATATGTTTGAAGAATTAGAAAAGGCTAAATCTGTTTGATGTTCAAGGTTACACTTCTTAATTTACTTAAGTATGTTGTGGACACAGTTAACAACATGTTACCTGCTGAGTTGCAATCTCAGACTTGTACAGTGACAAAGTAATTCCTTCTGGTGTCTTCATTTCCATGACACGTGAAGTGCTGGTGGCAGGAGACAATGGGCTGCTGCTGCCACCTGGTGAATGACAAGTAATCATACAATGATACCCAGGACTGCAATTACATTTGCTCTATGCATCAAATTCAAATATTTTAATACATCAGTGCTATAGCGAAGTCACGAACGTGAAGTGCTTTGTTTGGTGGCAGGAGACGATGGGCTGCTGCTGCCACCTGGTGAATGACAAGTAATCTTACAATGATATCCAGGACTGCAATTACATTTGCTCTATGCAACAAATTCAAACATTTTAATACATCAGTGCTATAGTGAAGTCACGAACATATTGTTAAATGTGGAGTTTTACCTAAGTTTATCCCATTGCATCCACTTTAACTATTTGCATATCATTAACCCTTAGTTAATCAATTTGCCATCTGGGTCTTTGGCTTGGATGGCAAATCTTGTTAAATCTTTTGTTAAATATATCAATACTATTTTCCTGCCCAGTATGTTTAGATGCTAATGGTATGGCCATATATCATTGGCAATTATAGTACAAATAAGTCCTGATATTACCAGATTACAGGTATTTATTATACAGGGTTATCTAACAGTATGCATAATTATATCATGACATTAAATGGATATGCCTTACACATTCTCAATTACAATAAATTAATCTTATTTATTTGGAAGCACACTAATTACCTGTGCTCAGTATAACCAATTTCCATCTTGATTCCCGAACCAGCTTCAACTTAGGAGAACCAAGAGAAAGCGCCGCCATGGATGTCTGAATAAGAAAACCAAACAAGTTGTAATCTAATCTAATCTAATCAGACAATGCAACACGGCTTAGCTGATACAACAGGCATGTGGACATCATAAATGGTTCTAATCACACTCCGTCTATAATGACTACACCCATTCCATCTACTCTGTCTTTACTACGGTTGGTCTACTCTTGTTTTCAGGATGTACCCCAGTTGGTTTATTCAGGTGTCGAGTTCTAATAAATTGAGTCATATGTGCAAATTAGAAAATATTGAGTTATCTACATCATTGGAAAGAGAAGATATTAAGCTTTCATGTGATGCATAGTATAAGTATATATAGTATAACTCACTCATAGCCAAAGTTATGCTGCAAAGAACATGCATGGGGTAGAAACGTTCAAACTGAGAAAAACGCATTTGAAGTTCAAGTACTTGCTTACTTCTAAAAACATTAGTTGCCAAGAACATATTTCTTAGATTTTTTTTTAAATGCATAGCCTATGCTTAAGGAATTATCTTAAGATACTAAAAATATGAAATAAATCTGTAGCATACTAAACAAATTATGAGCAAAAGAATTTACCCTGTGTATAGCCGTAACTGTATTTGTTTACACAAATTACAACAGAACCACTGCACACACAAACAGTCTGGTTTGTCAGGTTAGTGATTTTATTTATTAGTCAACTCACAATGTACTGGAAATGCTTAACTTATTGATCAAACAAAAAGGTTTGCTATTTAAGTCCCCCCATGACAAGACAAAAACAATCAGCTAATAGTATCATATTATTCATAGTCATCAAATCAGTGATAAGAATTTTTTTATTTATACTACAATCTACAAGTCCAGCACTGTTCTTTCTCAGTACTGTGTCATTTCCCAGCATTTGCGAACTTAACACCAGGGTTGGCTGCATCAAACCTGTGAACACAAATAAATGTTAATTTATTATATTTTACACAAACATCATATGATTACTAATCAATTTAATAATTGAGATCAATTTAAAAAGTCATCTTAAACATGTCACATCAATGCTATGCAAAACATTTAAACTGAAAATTATTGCAACTGCATAATTTAACCTGCTTACAGATTAAATTGATCACTTAATAGTGGCATGGTAGCTCAATTGATCACTTAATAGTGGCATGGCAGCTCAATTGATCACTTAATAGTGGCATGGTAGCTCAATTGTTTGGCGCTTCCCGTCTTGTCATATTGGGTTTAAAACATTGGCTTTGTGTACAACTTGCAAAGTTACACATCACCTGACATACAGTGGAACCTCACTATTAAGATCACCCTTGGGACTGTGTCGAAGTGACCTAAATAAAGAATAACTATATCGGGGGGTCTTAATGTCCTGTATTTCACTGCTATGGAAATAATTATCACTGAAAAAACATGCTGAAAAAATTACTTTATAAAGTAATCGGCAGAACAATAGATGAGACAGGTTAGTGCAAATGCAATATTGTTAAGTCCTTTCTTTCAGACATATAACGTTTACCGATTACGAAAATGTATTGCCTGTATAAGCTGATCTTTAAAAACATTGGGTTAGTGTACTGTGTCAATTGCAGTAGATATACCTCTATAACATATAATTGTGAATATTGGTCAGTGAAAAGTAGTCACAGTATGTTGTATGTTATTTGTGTGGTGTACAATAATCATGTCATTCGGCAAACTGTTGTAAAATACCTTAAATGCTGGAACTTCTTGATTCCTGGCAACCAACAAAGCCGAGTTCAAACAGGTGCTTCCTACATGTATAATCTGTTGCTGTATTTGCAGGAACATCTGAACAAGAAATGTTGGAGCACAACGATTGAGTTATTAATTGGTAATGTTGGTAAAATGTGTACAAACATATTCCAAAAATAATGTGTAACTACAATTTAAGGCATATGGGCCTCATTATTCAACTAAAAATTCTTTATTCCACACTCATATACACATTCGTATATCGGTCTGTATAGGTAAAAAACAAGTTACATTTCATTTGTCTAATTATTAGACTTTTTACTTATTAAAATTATCACTCAGTCAGTGTCCAGTGACAGTCATAGTGGTTCTGCCTCAGTATCAATGGCTTCAGTACCATATAAATAATCGAGTAAACGATGTGACATTGACACATCTACATGTAATTAAATGTTATGGAATTTCTAAATATGTCAATATAAAACACACATATATAATACCTAAACTTCATGGCTTAATGAAGCTGATCGACTTCGTCGGCCATCGGCACCGCTGTCGTAGAATGCGCTGACATTGGATCTACGACATCGCCACATCAAAATCAGTGGTTCCTCTTCATGTTTCCATACAAAATACTGTCCAAAGTCACGCTCATCGTCGAACATGATTCCTCAAACATTTTAGCTGAGATTATCACAGTCAATATCTGATTAATTGGGAATTTTAGCAAAGAGACAAGTTTATTGTGATGTCACATATACTAATATATTTGATAATGTTGATGAAATTGAATCGGTGATTGGACATTTAGATAAAAATAAATCATGTGGCCTTGATGGTGTGTATGCTGAACATCTAACGTACTGCAGCAGATGAGTATTACCATTACTGGCTATGTGTATGTCAACCTTTTTTGTTCATGGTTTCCTGTCTGATTCTATGTTATCAGTTGTGCTTGTACCCATTATCAAATATAGATGTGGCAAAATTAATGATAGTGAAATCTAAAGACCGATTGCACTACCCAGTGTGATGTCAAAAATAGCGGAAAAAGCCATACTGGACCGTATGTCATCTTTTCTGATCACTAGCAGTAACCAGTTTGGTTTCAAGAGTAAGCTTGGTATTGATATTATATGTCTTAAAAGAAATTGTTGATAATTACAAATGTGTTCATGGGTTTCTTAGATGCTTCTAAAGCATCTGACAGAATAAGGCACTCAACATTGTTTAAGAAATTGATTGATAGACAAATACCTAGTTATATCGTTAGAATTATGATATACAGGTACACAAATCAAACTATGTTTGTACGCTGGTCCAGAATTTTGTCTGAGGGATTTTATGTGTCTATGGTGTCAGGCAAGGTGGATTACTCTCACCATATCTGTTTAATGAACATATTGACGATTTAAGTGCTGCACTAACAAAATGTCGCACTGGCTGTTGCATAGATGACATGAATATAAATCATCTCATGTATGCATATGACCTGGATATATTCTCCCCTTCCAGCGTAGATTTAAGGGAGCTGTTATCTGGATGTGAAACTTATTGTCTAAACCAGGAAATGAAATTTAATCATAAGAAAAGTGCAATACTCATAAGTAGAGGAAAATTAAAAAAAAACATTTGTCACCATGCATTTGTCACCATGCATTTCGGTTAAATGGAGAGGATATTAAAGAAGTGAATGATGTAAAATACCTGGGTCATATTATACGCAGTGACTCTAAGGATAACACGTTAGTGTCGTCAGTTGTATGCCGTGGTAATGTGCTACATAGGAAATGTGTGCGCAGATGACGTCAAGATTAAGCTGTTTAATACATTTTGTTCATCTATCCGAAAACACTAATAATTTAGCGTGTAACATTTCCCAGTTATAAAACACAAGTTGCAGAAAGTCAAGTCGAAAATAACGAACGTAATGAGGTCCACGGACCCCACTTTCCAGTTAGAATACTATAGTCATTTCGGCCCAAAACATCCGACACCCATTTCATTAACCAACTTGGTTAAACACACGCTCTGAAAGACAATTAGTTTTGTGGAGTAAAATATGATTTGAAGATTCATACAGTAGGCCCCATAACAACATACATAATAATACACAGAAAATGTTCAGTTGGTATGTAACTCACGCGAGTCATACAGTGATGTCGGTGGCACATGGTGCAAGGCCAAGGCAAGGTTGGATCTGCCGTTCCGCTACTACTGCCGTCGTGCCACGAACGACGTCTCAAGTCTCAAGTGGTTTACTCCAAACAGCCCAAACTTGGGCTAACGCAAGAGTTTGTGGTGGACTGTGCGCATGCGCTGTGGGTGGTACATTCGATTAAGACTAGTATCATTAATGTTGCTGACATGGTTTTTATCTGATAGTTTTATTTATTTTATGTATAGGATGTTTAACGAAAATTTTTAATAGGTTGGTTGTGTGTATGGATACTGTCGCTGCCTTGCTACATGCACACAGACAGTCTCCATACCCACACCATGGATAAGTTTACACTGAGCACTGTGTTTTAAAGGCAGTTTAGGTGAGGTGTGGTGAAAGGGAGTTTCATAATAGCTTCTTGAAATGATTTTGGGTTTTTTATGTTGGTAATTTTTGGTGGAATCATATTCCATATGCGAATGGCTCTGGGATAAAATGAAAAGACCATTGCATTTATATGACACTTGGGGGCTGTGTATTGTCCACGGGTTCGAAAGCGAGTTAGTAGGCCTGGAGGGGGGGGTGATCTCAATAATGTTGTTTAGAATTTTGTAGAAGGTAGTGGCTTGTTTGATAACGTGCCTTCGTTCGAGGGTTGGCCATCCAAGGGCAGTAATTAGATCTGCTGGATTTGTGTTCCGTCTGTAATCATTTTTAACAAATCTGGCAGCAGAGTGTTGCACTCTTTCAAGGCTTTTAACTTGTGAAAAGGTGTGGGGATTCCATATGGGTGAAGAGTACTCAAGTTTTGGCCGGATTAGCATGTTGTAGGCTGTTTGTTTAACTTCGGGTTTACATGGGCCAAGAGTTCGTTTAATCATGCCTAAACATTTCGAAGATTTTGAAGTTATGTCAGTGACGTGATTTGTCCAGGTTAATTTGGAATCCAATTTTACTCCGAGGTATGAGTGGCTGGATACGGTGGATAATGGCTGGCCAGAAAGCGAGTCCTTGTGTGTGCTGGGTTTAGTTTTGTTTGTTATTGGAAGGTGGACGCATTTAGATACATTAAATTCCATTTGCCATTTGTCTGACCATGTTTGGAGTTGGCTTAGGTCAGTTTGGAGAATTTCGTGGTCGGTTTTGGAAGAAATTTTACGATATATAATACTACGTGTAGAGATGAGTTTGTCCGCTACGTGTAGAGATGAGTTTGTCCGCTGTCGATCTGCCGCACTGGTTTTCCCTTTCCGTCCAGTTTCGAGTCGATGGCTCCTCTCTATCTGCGACGGCATTATCTGTGCATCGGGGCACATGCCATATGTTGTTGTTGATTTGTTTTTCATCGGCATTGTGGTGCAGTGAGCGATAATGCCAGGGTCAACTTAATCTTCCATTTAGCGATAATCAAGCACTATATTTCAGCGATATCGTGTAACACAATAGTTCACTGGACCTTCAGTAATCCATTTCGCATGTGTCTGAACCTCGTGATACTTCTGTAACGGTACGTTTGTTGTTTATTGGCGTACAAATTCGTGCTCCATGTGCGACACCGTCACGTGTTCAGTGGTCATGTGATCAAGTTAGGGTACTAAGCCATTTTATCACCGTGATGCTTGTCCAAGTCCTAGGGCTAGGCTTAGGTTGCGACGTGTTCACATAATTATAAAAAAAAACATCTTTTTGTATATTCCTATTCCAAAAATAAATATATTGACTAAACTTATGAAATATCATTTAAAGTTTGTGTGGTTTTCAGTGTTTGTCAGTATTGATTACATATTGTTGATACAATATATGCCTACTTCATAATGTAGTAGGTACTGTTGTAAGATTCTCGCTTCTCTTAAGGGCGCGTGCATTCGTTGAGAATACTCACAGTTGTGTAGTAATTGTCTTTGTCGCTCGCCAGATCGTCTAGCTGCTTACTGATAATACCGCAGACGATCAGATCGGTATAATAAGCCGTGAACGCATCTTCCAGGTTCGCAAGATTTTATTAACGCAGAAGTGTAGATCGTACAACATAGACTGGTCTCTCTACCACTGTTCTTGTGTCTCCCATTTAACATTTAAAAGTCTTCAATAAATTTAGTTTTCTAATGGTAAGGTAGGTATGGGCCGGCGTGGCCCATCCTTGCCGATAATTTTTAGTCCAAATTGAACGAGCTGCGTGGTAATTTAGATCGCGCGCACCCGTTGCTTTATGAGTCTATTTCTGGCCTATTTATACCAGAGCTTTCTGAAGAACCCCGCCTCAGTGGAGGCGCGGTTAACCATTTTAGGAAATCGAGAAAGCCGTTATTGGCCGATGTCCATATACAACCGTCATCCCCGTACATGCTGGAAATGACCGTCGTATGCAAGGTATCGGGTCACCTTCTGAACCTCCCAGGACTGGAGACCTTCTTGTGTCCTTGGGGACGGTCAGTTGCCAACTAAACTAGTTTCTCATGGCCTGCATTCTAAATCGGGTAAACATTTCTCCCGTTTGACAGTCCAGTTATTATTACAGTCGGGGCGACTCTACCCCTCCCTACTGTGTATACTAAACAATAAGCAAAGCTGCAAACTGGCCAGAAACTAGCGTGCCTTACATAAGTTGTATCAACCTGGGTTTTCTTTATGCTAGCGTTAAATCATTGATTAAATATGTCTGCAATGACCACTATCTCTGTTCTTACAATTTTAGGCTGACCAAACCTTACATTCCTCCCAACCCATTTTTGTTAAAAACAAACGTCCGGATAGTTTGTTTTTAACACAAACACGAAATACTGATAAGGGAGGGTCAGCTGTCAATACAGTTGAACACTGGTCATTTCGATTTGGTCTACCGTATCGTTGTAGAGTGACCTTTGCATCCTATCAGTTGTGCAATTGTGTCCGCAATTTCTAAACTATCCGTGGATATAGTCGGTACCGCAGAAACCATCGGTACTTACAACAATCAAAAGTGTATTTAAATGCAATTCCAACTCTCTACATAATACAGATAACGTACGCTTCACTCAGTCATCGTAAAGATGCTGTTCCATCAGGCGTTGGCCTGGGCGTAAAGATAAAACATGAATAGGTCTGTTATGCGACCTAGCCAAACTTAGCAACCGTAAAAAGGATGCTGAACAAACTACATAAGAAAAATGTATATAATTACTACTGTGGCCACCTATTTTTTAGAGAAAAATGCGCAATGAGTGTGCCAAAGCACAGCACTTCGTCTTTTAAGAAAAATAAATGCTTACAATTAGCGAATTTGAGCACGTGCTCAACCTGTTCAGTTCTCATCAACTGGGGCTGATCGCCACGCGTCAGGTAGACTGACGGTTGCAGTGGCGTCGCCTGTTTGTGTCACATGCGAAACTGTAGCGGGACTTTCCACGCTAATTTATGAACGAATTGACCGTTTCATACACAAGGTAGGCGCCGTAATTTTCTGTTTCTTGTACAACAGTATTACCACGTAGACAACCACGGCAACGAGACATAATATAACAATTATTGCAACAGTCCAGGATACATGGCCTGGGTAGCTACCCCATATAATGGTGTTACCCACTAAATCATCGGACAATTTATCTAATTTTATGTTTTTTTTACTTCGCCCATAGCTTGCCAATTTGCTACAAATCGCTTTGTGTCCGATCCACCGAGTACAATAAGACCGTCACTATTCACCCGCGTAAGTCTGCGTGTTACGTCGCGAACGTTCAGTCGGAGCATCGGGGTGGTGGGGTAGTGTCACAGGGTAGGTTGACGCGTGTGTCGGTGTCTTGTTACTGAATGACAGGTATGCGCCCTAATCGGTTCAGTCATTAGTATAAGTATTTGTTTTTCTACTCATGTCTGATTTTAGAGCAAACTTATGTGTGTTCAACCAGTGGAGCAGTATAAGGTTTGTTTCTGAATATATGTATACGTGTGTGTGATTATTGTGTAAAGGCCATGACTAAAGCAATGCATTCTTGCCTAGCGCGTTTCTGCAAGAACTCTGTGGGCGCCTCGCTCTTCCGTTTTCTGAGGTGTTTAATTTCAAGGTCCGCCTCGAGTCCATCATCAGACTGGTCTGCAGCCAGCTGTCCGCGTCGGGACAACTTCCTTAGCATGCGGGTCCCATGTTTACGTGGCGTTGTGTGTGTTGTCACACGTGATTGTCTCAGAGGATGGCTCCTGTCCTCGTTGTGGCCCAGACGATAACGAGACGGCTGGTCGCGACTATCTGGGTCATCCAGATGGGGGGTGCCTGGTGCTGTACCGCGTTGTGTAGTGTGGCCACTTTGTCCCAGATGGTAATTAGACGACCCGTTGGGATCAACGGGATCAGCGTCATGGGGTGTGTCTGACCTCGTACGGCGTGGTTGGGCCGGCCGGGCTTGTTTACGTACGGGTCGAGGATTGCAGGTGTCCCAGTTTTGATTCGGGTCTACTATTCTGACTTTCTCCGCATTGAGAACTTTTGACTTTCCCGTCTGCTGATTGTGGACATAAATAACAGGGCCTCGGACTCGTGTGACGGTCCATCTAGGATTCCACCTGGCAGTTAATGTTAAACGTTCTTCGGATTTAATCATTACTGAATCTCCGGGCGAAATATCGTGTGCCTTAGCTTTCTGAGCTAATCTGTCTCTGTTATGTTTACGACTGTCTTCTGTCATAGAACGAGCTATCTTTAACGCTGTAGCTAGCGTGTCCAACCGATTCCCAAATTCGTTTTCATTGGAAGCGCGTAATGCCTTCTGCATAGGCATTCGTAAATGTCTGCCTGTCATTAAAAAATGCGGCGTGTAACCAGTTGTCGTCGAAACGGACGCACGATATGCCAATAGAACATCATTTAACACCTCTTCCCATCGGGAGGGTTGATTGTTTACAGCCTTCTGGATCATCTGTTTAAGAGTCCTGTTGAATCTTTCGATTTTACCATTAGATTGAGGATGTGCCGGAGTGGACATGCGATGTTCAATACCTATCTGGCTTAGGTAGCGTTCGAAAGCTAAAGCTGTAAACTCAGCTCCATGGTCTGTCAAAAGAACACGGCAAACGCCATGACGGCAGATAAACCCGTTTGAAAACGCGTCCCAAACTGCTTGGTTAGATTTGGTGGGAATCGGTATGGCCTCGGCCCAACCGGTACAGAAATCGATTATGGTGAGAATGTATTTGTTGCCATTATGAGACTCGGTAAACGGGCCAATGAGGTCGGCGGCGACGAACTCCATGGGGTATGAACCAAAAGGCATTTGTCCTATGGGGTGACGCTGAGGATGGCGATTGTGTGTCAAGCATAGGGCACATTGACGTAACCGTTGTTGAACGTGTTTACGCATTCCTGGCCATACATATGCTTCCGTAAGACGTCGTACAGTCTTCCAATGACCCTGGTGGCCACATTCTTTGTGGGCCCGGTCTATAACTGTCTGGCGGTAGGCAGTTGGGAGAATCAATCGGTGATACGACGGGGCGTGTATGTAAGGAGGTCTCACACTGTACAATACACCGCTAACAATCTCATAGTCATCATTGGTATCCGCAGCTAACCATAACTCGGGGAACTCTTTGTGTTGTGCTAAAGCGACTGCATGGAGGTCTAGTCCGTCGTGGATTAAGGGCAGGAGATCAGAAATGTCGTCATCAGTTGTTATCGTGTCTCGATCGTCCACGTCATCAATATCAAACACGGCAATGTCACTGTGGTCATTTTGTCTTATTCGTGACAACATATCGGCTCTGATGTTATTACGGCCAGTGCGATAAGAAATGGTTGTTCCATACTCGGCCAGTAACACACCCCACCTTTGTATTTTGGTGTTGTTAAAAGCTTTTGTGAACAGACTTAGTAATGGTTTGTGATCTGTGTAGACGTTAAACTGAGCGCCATACAAGTATGGACGTAACTTCAGGATTGAAAAAACGACCGCAAATGCTTCTTTCTCTATTGTCGCCCACTTACGTTGTGTGGGTGACAACGTGTGACTCACATACTGTATAACTTTCTCGATGCCGTCAACTGATTCCTGAACCAATATCCCACCGATTGCATAGTCGCAAGCATCGGTATATAATTTGTACGGTCTGTTTAAATCAGGCGCTGCCATCACATGGCGATGACGTCAACAGTCGTTTCAGTTCGTCGAAGGCGGTTTGTTTGTGGTCATCCCAGGTAAATCTGACATTCCCCGCGTCAGGGCGATTAAAGGTTCTGCCACTGTCGCATAATTTGGTAAGGAATTTCGATAGTAATTACACATTCCTAAAAAGGACCGTGTTTCCTTAACCGTAGTCGGCGGTAAGAGATTAGCAATTACTGCTACTTTGTCTGGGTCTGTTTTAATACCGTCTGCATTAAGAACATAACCTAACAATTTAACCTCCGGCAAACCAAACGCACATTTAGTTGGTTTTAGTTTGAGCCCCGCATTTCTTAGTCTGTCAAAAACGAGTTGTAAATGACGGATATGATCCGTCTCATTTTTGCTGAACACTAAAATGTCATCGATATACACAAAAACACACTTCCCGATTAAATCAGCCAAGATTGTATTCATTTCTTTCTGGAAGAAATTTGGAGCCGATTTGAGGCCGAATGGCACTTTGGTAAATTCAAAATGGCCGGCGTGGCACCTGAAAGCAGTTTTGTGTATATCGGCCTCCGCTACAGGCATCTGCCAATAGGAGGACTTTAAATCGAGTGTGGAGTAGATGGAACTACCTCCAACTAAATCGAATATGTCTTGTATTATCGGCAAGGGGTATGCGTCTTGTTCGGTGACAGCATTCAACTTGCGATAATCAACACATAAACGTGAATCACCATCTTTCTTCGGAACAAGTAAAATCGGGCTGCTATATGCAGAATTGCTAGGGCGAATAATCTCATCGTGTAGCATTTCTCGAAGCATCTGGTCAACAACTGCACGTTTGGTTAAAGGCATGCGATACGCTTTCTGGCATATGGGTGGGCCATGTGTTTTGATGCGTAAAGCATTTGTGTTACAAGCGCCGTTTCGCTCACCCCGTGCTGAGAAACAGTCCGCGTTTTGACGTATTAAATGGTTAATTTTGGAATTTCCCGTTTCTGGTGCAATAGGACCTATGCTTGCGTAGCCACTTTTGGAATGCTGTCTTAACGGCCATTTCTTAGAATACCATGTTAATTCATTTTTAGCCAAATCAATGATACTTCTGCCATTTCGCAGGGAAGTATCTCCCAAAATCATGTCATGCGGCAGTGTGTCGCAGACGACAACTTCTAGAGGGGAGTGAATACCAGCGACTGATATCTGAGTTTTACCACAAACTTTAAGAGACATGCCTCCCAAACCCTGCAATGGACCAGACTTTTCCAAGACATGCACACGATGAGTTTTCTGAATGATTTGGTCGAATACATTACGCCTCAAAAGTGACACGCTGGCTCCTGTGTCGACTAGAACGGTCAGTCTGACGCCAGATACTATCAAACTGACCGTGGGTCGACCGCTTACCTCGCTTGTGACACCTGAGGCGCAACCCCGTTTCCCGACGGCTGAGAATGTCTGTTGCGCAGTCGACAAACACGAGCATAATGTCCAAGTTTCCCACAATGGAAACACGATATCGTCCGGCGGGCGGCGTCACGAGGCACGCGTCTGTCGTTCTCACTGCCAGGCGTCGGCATGTAGCGACGGGTGGTTGTCGGCGGGGGGCGTGGGTCGTGTCTGGCCTCGATCTTCGCCAGCTTCGTTGCCAGCTTTTGAACCGTGGAAGCCAGTGAGTCGACCATCGCAACCAGGGGCTCCGTTGTCTTGGAGTTGGAGACGTTGGCGGCTCCTATTTCCATCGGCGATTCGTTTCGTCCCAGGCGGCTATACGCGTCGTTACGTTCACAGAACCGTATTGTAGCTGTAATCGCTTCGTCAAGCGAAGTAGGCGCTGCCTGTTCGATCAGCTGTCGTGCGAGGCTATCAGATGTTAACCCTCGGGCAAATGTACGGATCAGAACGGATTCTTGGTCGGGATTTCGTAAGCCGCTTGGGTAGCAAATGTCACTAATGTCTCGGAAGCGTCGGACAAACTGTTGCGTGGGTTCGTACGCGCTCTGACGCACCTTGTCAAGTTCGTCACGTAATGCAGCGGTTTCGTCGATGTTAAGAAAGTTGCTAGCCAAATGATCACGCAAGTCTGGCCATGGAATGGCGGCTCGGCCGATTTGATTTGCCGCTATTGTTCTTTCGATGAAACGTTCCAACTCAAATCGGAGCGGACCAGAGACAGTTTTAGACGCTATTTCGATGATGCTGGCTGCACCGACTTGATTAAAAGCTAAAGTCACTTCACGGATCCAATTACGTACTGCCGATGTAGAGGAACCATCACAAGTCTGTGTTTGTCTGATTAAATCACGTATTTGTTCGCGGGTGGTTTGGATAGCACGACGTTCCGTTTCCTGCTGAGCAAGTCCGATCGTATAGTTTTGAAATTGTGCTGGATCCATCGTGTGTGTGTGTTTTGATCGTCACGTAGCAAATACACGTTTTACGTAGTAAAAGTCAATCATGGAGTCAGTCAATATTCGGTGACATCACTGTCAGTTTCACGTTGGCTCAGCGCCAATGTACGTCTGAACGAAGTTATAAGTAAAAAAATCGTAGGTGGTGTGCCATACGGTACGTTGAAACGACGTACTTTACATTCTGTAATTCGGTGGTGGTTCGTCAGCATCGTGACAGTGCACACAACGTCAATGGTTCATTGGAAAGTCTCTGGACACTAGTCAGTGTACGTTTTAACAGTCTTGAACGTTAAAAAAATCGCTGGTGCCTCTCGCCAGTGTACGTTTAAAAGCATTGTGCGTTAAAAAAAATCGGTCGTGCGTCTCGCCAGTGTACGTTTTAACAGTCTTGTGCGTTAAAAAAATCGCTGGTGCGTCTCGCCAGTGTACGTTTTAACAGTCTTGTGCGTTAAAAATCGCTGGTGCGTCTCGCCAGTGTACGTTTTAACAGTCTTGTGCGTTAAAAAAATCGCTGGTGCGTCTCGCCAGTGTAAGATTCTCGCTTCTCTTAAGGGCGCGTGCATTCGTTGAGAATACTCACAGTTGTGTAGTAATTGTCTTTGTCGCTCGCCAGATCGTCTAGCTGCTTACTGATAATACCGCAGACGATCAGATCGGTATAATAAGCCGTGAACGCATCTTCCAGGTTCGCAAGATTTTATTAACGCAGAAGTGTAGATCGTACAACATAGACTGGTCTCTCTACCACTGTTCTTGTGTCTCCCATTTAACATTTAAAAGTCTTCAATAAATTTAGTTTTCTAATGGTAAGGTAGGTATGGGCCGGCGTGGCCCATCCTTGCCGATAATTTTTAGTCCAAATTGAACGAGCTGCGTGGTAATTTAGATCGCGCGCACCCGTTGCTTTATGAGTCTATTTCTGGCCTATTTATACCAGAGCTTTCTGAAGAACCCCGCCTCAGTGGAGGCGCGGTTAACCATTTTAGGAAATCGAGAAAGCCGTTATTGGCCGATGTCCATATACAACCGTCATCCCCGTACATGCTGGAAATGACCGTCGTATGCAAGGTATCGGGTCACCTTCTGAACCTCCCCAGGACTGGAGACCTTCTTGTGTCCTTGGGGACGGTCAGTTGCCAACTAAACTAGTTTCTCATGGCCTGCATTCTAAATCGGGTAAACATTTCTCCCGTTTGACAGTCCAGTTATTATTACAGTCGGGGCGACTCTACCCCTCCCTACTGTGTATACTAAACAATAAGCAAAGCTGCAAACTGGCCAGAAACTAGCGTGCCTTACATAAGTTGTATCAACCTGGGTTTTCTTTATGCTAGCGTTAAATCATTGATTAAATATGTCTGCAATGACCACTATCTCTGTTCTTACAATTTTAGGCTGACCAAACCTTACACTGTGAATATAAAATTACAAAAGGTTGACCAGTTGGGGCATCCCTTGCAGATTGGAGTAGACCGAATGGAGTATACCTTGCATGTTGGCAGTTTATACAGAATAGATGAGACCAAGTGGGGTCAACCCAACAAAATCCGCTGTTTAGTAGAATCAAAATGGTTAGGAAAGAATTATTCTCTATTCTTCACATTCTTATATATATCCTGCCTAGCCTCAACACGCTGATGATACAGACGGCCTGGAGGGCAAACAGGAACTATTTCACTTACCCGGGGTATATACAGAGCAAATATATAGAATTAATTAAAACAAATAATGTGTTTGAACAAACAGCTAGAAATATCGGCACAAGAACACTTTTTACCTCAGAAGCAGGATTGGAGTCAATTCAAAAAGGAATCAGAATTATTCTATTCAAATCCGGAATTGGAATTGAAAGATTTTGAGCAAGCGTAATTGGATTTGAACAATGTTGATCAAGTTGAATTGGAGTTGGATTTAGAATTTTAAAGATGTTGAACAAGTTGAACTGGAATTGGATTTGAAAGAAAATTAATTAGACTTCATTTTATTGTTCAGTATATAACATACACAATGATACTGTGAAACACGATCTGAACAAAGAAATAAATAAAATAGCAATTGTGTATAGGTAGGTGTACAGAACAAAGTATTCCACAGCCCTGGATTTGTCATGAATAAAACAGTTTGCTGGAGTTACTAACAAAGAGTTGCTTTTACTTAACTGAATAGTTGAATAGCCATGATTAAAACAACAATTAAGCCTGTGCAATCTGGCTTGTGATGCCCCTACTTTCCACTCAGTGCACAGAAAGCAGATATTATTTTATCAGCTCACACAAGCATTGAAACAACAGCAGGATTTAGCGGCTAGCAGGATTGGTTAAAAAACAGACTATATAGCGTACGTATGTGCAATAGAGGCCTGCTAGCTAGCTGTTACTAATTGCAATTAAATGCCAGTGTAAGTAAGGCATTGCAAATAAGATTTGTGATTAATGATTTATAGTATCTATAGTAGTATAGAAGGCAAACTTTATTTTTCACTTTGTAATAGTGTGGATATCAATAATGCTTGCACTGCCTCGCAGTGTGAATGTTTTAAAATAAATTTGCAAATATCAGATAAGGATGGAATAAAGTTAACATAGATGAAAAATATGTTGTACTTTCAGTAAGTTAATGGCTTCCATTGTCCAGTTGCTATCTGGTGCTTGTCGCCTTGGCTGGTAGCCTTGGTAAATACTTGTTTTTTTTTGTGTGTGAATACAAGGACATTAATACCAGAAGAAATGTATCACTATATTGTCCGATAGGTGGCGACGTTTACAAAAAGTTTAGTTACAGTGGCGCGACCTGGTTACTAACATCAATACTCCCGCTAGGGCTCTACATGGACCTGGTACCTAAAAAAAACTTATAATTAGTTTAGCTCGTCTTGTGTTGCTGGAGTTTCAGTTAGATTCATTCGTGCAGTAGCAATATAATGACCACCAACTGTCTTACTTGTAGCAGCAATGACGCCTGTAGAGCGTTACATGCTACGCGCATGCCATGGACTCGCGCCTACCTTCGAAAACACTTCCTCTTTCTACTTCCTGTTTTGCGTTATGTATAACAAAACTACCATGTTATGCGGACAGGAACAGTTATAAAGAAATGCTACCGTGCGTTGCTTGTCTGATTCACTGTTCAACCGGACGATTACATCTATGTCGATGGTGTTATTTGTACGTCTGTTGCTGTTTTCGCAAACCATTCAATAACTGAATAAGGCCAGGCACCCAACTTACTTGCACTTGCATGGTCTTGAAGCCCAACCCAAGTCAACGGCTGTCTATCTCCTAAGACGTCATGTCATGGCTGTCTTGTTTATAATACCAATGTAGTAGTTTTTGCCATCCACTGCTTCATGGCATTGTATGGTTGGCGTCTTAAGGGGTGTAAATTGAATTTCCGCATGCGAAACCCCACCTTTAAAACATATAACATGTAGTTGCACGTTTGTCCACCAGGGATCGAAGCGAAACGTAACATAACCCCGGGGATTTCCCAAGGGCGCGGTAAATTCACGTATGTCCGGTAGGTGAACACCCTTATGAAAATATACCATGGCATTTCATGGTATGCCATGGTATGCCATGGTATCACGTGGTATTACGTGGCATTGCATGGTATACCGTGGTATGTCATGACATTACATGGTAACCAATTCGGCCAAGTACAAATACAAACGCAAACTTGAAAACCAATTTGCTTCCAACAACACCAGATCTGTATGGCAAGGGTTACATCAAATTACACAGTATAAACCAAGCGCTTCAGCCATTTACAACGCCGATCCGTCCTTCCCCGACCAACTAAACGACTTCTACAGCAGATTTGACAAGTTAAACACATCGCCGGAACAGCGCCCTCTACCCACAGACACTCCGCTGTCGCCGCCTTTCACCGTTAACGTTGCTGACGTGCGGATATTGTTCAAGCGACTGAGTACGCGCAAGGCTTCGGGTCCTGATAACATCTCATCATATACATTCAAGAATTGTGCCGATCAGCTTGCTCCAGTATTTGCTGACATCTACAATTCATCTTTACAACAGTGCATAGTTCCAACGTGTTTTAAAACTTCTGTGATTATACCTATTCCCAAGAAGGCTAAAGTCTCTACCATGAACGATTACCGTCCAGTGGCACTTACCTCAGTTGCGATAAAAGTTTTCGAACATATTATGCTCCGTTATCTGAAATCTTCCACGGCCGGTCTTTTGGATCCTCACCAGTTTGCTTATCAAACTAACAGATCTGTGGACGATGCAGTTGCCTTAGGTTTACATTATGTTATGAATCACCTGGAACAACCGAGCACTTATGCGAGGATTCTTTTCGTGGACTTTAGCTCGGCCTTTAACACCATAATTCCTGTGAAGTTGTTTGATAAACTTGTATCTCTGAATGTGCATCCTGCCATCTGTCATTGGACTCTCAACTTTCTTCTTCACAGGCCTCAATCTGTCAAGGTCAAAAACTCTCTCTCCAAACCTGTTATTCTTAACAGTGGTGCCCCACAAGGCTGCGTGCTTTCTCCTTTCCTTTTCACTCTCTTTACAAATGACTGTGTATCTGGTAACCAATCTGTTCCCGTACTGAAGTCTTACAAGCCGACTCTGTAAAATTTTTGGGTTCGACTATTTCTAAAGATCTTTCCTGGTGTAATAACACGATTGACATCATTAAAAAAGCACAAAAACGCATGTACTTCCTTAGACACCTCAAACGATTCGGCTTATCTCAAGCAATATTAACACGTTTCTACCGCGCAGTTATTGAAAGTGTCTTGTCATTTTCTATCACTGTCTGGTTTGGTCGCGCCAGCCAAGATGAAATTAATCAAATTGAATCAGTCGTCAAGTACGCCTCTAAACTAATCGGGTTAAATATGCCGTCCATCAGATCTCTTTATCTAACTCGCAGTTTGCGCAAATCCAAGCGCATTGTACAAGACGAATATCATCCAGCCAACCATCTCTTTGAACTCCTTCCCTCCGGTAAGCGCTACCGTAGCATTAAAACTAAAACGACGCGATTTAACAATAGTTTCTATCCTCAAGCGCTGAGATTTTTAAACGGAGAGCCATCATAAATGTCTTGCCTCTGGTAGGTAGTTGCAATGTCGCCTTTTTAATTTTTTATTTATTTTTTTAATCTTTAAATTTTTTTATGTTTTAATCTTGCAACCTAGTATATTACTCTCGATTGTTTTCAACTGTTTTTAGTATTACGATTGTGATATGTAATGTTTTAGTTCCGTGTGTGATTGGGTGCATGAGTGTATGTTTGTGCTAACGCCACAACACTACAAATTCCTTGTACTTGCTACTTGGTAATAAAACGTATCTTATCTTATCTTATCTTATAATTGTAGGCCAAAGTTTTTCATATATTGTGTGTGGAAATTGTATGATTTAATTACCTGTTTCAAAACACCATAGTATTTTGTGTGATATAGGCTGTGTATGTGGTTTTCATGAAACAATTTAGGCGACAAAAGCATGCCAAACAATAAGATAAGATTATGATCTACGAATGCTTGTGCGGATAATCATGCGCGAAACAAAAAGAACAATAATCTTAAAACATATAATATTTAGTTGCACATTTGTCCACCAGGGATCGAAGAGAAACGTTGTCATGCTAAAATTTATTCACTGTCCAATTCTATCCGCTTGGCATATCTTGACTGTGACATAAATTTATTAATAGCGTAAACATGCTATAGCTACAGTAATATATAGGTACTTATTCATATACTAACAATGAATTAACCTGAGTGTTATCTATATCACAAACTCACCAATGAAGACTGTTGTTGTTACATAATGTTTTTTTTTTGTACATTGCAGTATGTACGTCACATGTTAGCTTCCCTATCGCTCTCGTTCCCTAGCGCTCTCATCCCCTACCGCTCTCGCTCCCTATCACTCGTACTAATACAAAATAACGTCACTTCTTGTCGTGTAAATTAGTGCCAACTCATCATCATACAGAGCGAGTTTTGCCTTCATGACAAGTCAGTTCTCTTTGCAATAAGCATGAATACATATTTTGTGTTGATGCCACGCCTGGGCAGATCATCACGAAGCTGTCTATCCCTCGGTCCCCCGCCCCACTGCAGTGGCAGCGATAAAGGGAGCCACCCACATCATTACTGTAGGCCTTGTGCAACAGCTAGCACTCAGCATTGTACAGCAACACAGACCCAACAACCGCCCGGAAAAGGCCCAACTTCACAGACAGCGGGACTATCCTCGGGTTCCACATTTTGCACAGTGTGGCGAACATCGCATACCTAAACGCCGCCGTATCTCCTTTGTGGCGTCCTCGTCTCATGTGATGGTACTGCCGTGGTACACAAACCCAGCAGACTACACAGGCGTACCATCCGTAACATCCAGTTCCACTGGGATAACTCCGCGGATGTCCCCTTTCTCCTCCGTGCCAATCTCTCGCTTGCCCGGCGGCGTGTGTGCTGGCATCGAGTTGTCTTTGCCGCCGTAGGGGTGCTCTAACGGCTGGCGACGTGACTGCGGATTGTCCGTTTGGTGGCCCACCTTCGTGACTCCGTGTGCGTCGCCACCGCCGTCCCGCAGTCAGCCACCTGCTTTGATCATTACCCGTGTCAGCTCCCCGTCGTCGTACATCGACAGGATGCAGGTTGGACATCCCCGAGGCCGTCTGTGTTTAGGCGCCGCTCCTGCTCCTCGCTGATCTCCACAGTCTACATTCCAGCCCTCACAGCGGCCATCATCCCACCGGGGACAGATTATTATTTATTTTCCATCGGCGACCATATTAACGTTTATTGGTCCTGTACGCATAATAAGGATTCGGATTTTATCACAATGGCACACGTTGTTGTATGTCATGTCACTGACATACTGTAGAGTTTTCGTCAAATCCTACACTGTTTATCTCGAGAAAACCAACAAAGCAGATGCTCCCTGTCAGATGTCAACAATAAAAAGAAGATTTTGTCGACATACGCAGCGGATCCTTCTATCACTGACAGGTCCATATTCTGCTAACCAGCGAATACCTTTTTAATCCGGTGCGATCCGGTCTGCAAACGTGCCATTTTCCCTGTTCAGAAGCTATTTCAAGGTTCAAACAATCCATGAAACGGGGTACCGTGTCAAAATCACTTGCACTTCATTCGTTTGCCATATGGACACGGAAGTGAAGTAGTGATCTATCCCTCACTGGACAACCACGCGCTCTCGCGGTGTCTTGGTCCCCGGCACCCGCTGTCATTTCACTAAGCGCTTTTACTTAGTCTGAACAACGTGAACCTACAGACCGACGAAAACGCATGCTACCAGTAGCGGCACTAGCGTCAGTGGACATAATGACTAGGTCGTCTACGTATCCGAGCCAGCAAGTCGGCATGCATCGGTATACGTTTGCCTGGCCCGATCCAGTACTACCACACACAGTGCTGTGCTAATCGAACAGCCTCGCCTCACGTATTTTACCTGTTGGAATATTGGGGACTTGAAGCCTTCGGCGGAGAGTCTGAAGCTGCCATGCGACGAAGTGCCATACAGTCGCCTGACGACGTCTACGATTTGGGGTCGAACGCCTTACTGAAATTCACACGCTAGTGTGGACTTGGCAGAAAAGGTCTGGTGAATCATTTGCCACAGCTGCCAGACGTCGACCCGGAATGGCTTGCCTTGTCACGAAGCCATTCTGCTGACGCTGCACACGCTGGCCCTTCACCAAAGCGCTGCAACACCCAACATGACTACGAGGCTGTTAGTGTCCTCCTTGTTGCCCTGTGCAGTGGGCATAGCGCTCCCCCCAAACACGACATCGATCGGCGGATTTTCTCCAGATTACATGCACCGTTTAGTATTCGAGTGGCCAGCAACGAGTTCGAACACAGCTATGTGGGGATCAAGACCGCTACGGCCTGCCATTCCGGCTCGTCCCGCATCTCCACCCTGACCTTCTAAGATTTGGTCTGCCTCAAGTCTTTTGAAGTGGCCGTGTCCTGGTGAAAGTCTGTGCAAAGGAGCTGTTTGAAGCGCTCGACCCACGGTATTGGGTCCGTGTCAACTAGCGATGCAGGCAACATTCCGTTGTTGCCAGTTACGCGATTCATAATCTGGCATACACGACGTGAATCACCGACGCAGTCCGCAGCCGTGGCCTCCTTCATCGCTTTCTCGATCCAAGCAACCAATCAACACGAGCAGCCACCTTAGACAGTCTGTAGGAGTTGACCACTCTTGTGGTCTGGCGCCATTCTAATTCATCTGAAGTCATGTTTCAGCAGGAGGCGCCAGGTATTCTGGACTCAGCTCACCTTGGCCGCTTCGTCTACCCGAACGACGCACAGTGCGGCCCTTCGCCAAAGTTAGTCTGTCGCCGCATCAGTCCGGTCGAACTCTGTCTCACACAGCGCCATTGCTAGTGTCCCCGAGACCGCACATACTATTTCTTCACTGCGGAGCGCACCGGTGATGCGCCGAGAGCCTTGTTGCATCTTGCTTTGGCTTTACCCCACTAAGAACGTGGCCCCAGCTAGTGCATAATCCAAGTCATTCAATCTACAGTGTACCCCAGTCCTTGACATGACCCTTCATCACCCTCGGGATCAGAACTATGTCATAATGGCGATTCTGCTGCTTCTCGCCTTCGCTGTAGTTGCCCCGGAATATCAACCGTCTTCGTTGCGGTTTCGTCGTACGATTTTATATAACTTTCCCACATACTATTCTAGCATACACAATGTTGCCCTTTGTTTTTGTCACAAAGACAAAAGTTTGGGCCATTAATGCAACGAACAATACAAAACACTACCCGAGAGCAGTAGCCATGTTTGTTGGCTTGACGGCTAGTAGCCGTCAAGTGCCACATCATTCCTTAGATGCTGAACAATAGTTATTATTGAAGTTACTTGCGAGTTGCAGTGTACATATGCTTTGAATTAGCTCATGTTAGGGAACTGATCTGACAAGCTAACATTCACACATCATAGGATAAGCAAAACAGATTTACATATGGTAAAATATCTAACTGACATTTCTCAGATGGCGTATAGCTCTTCAGGTTCAAACATGTTGGCTGATATTTTCGTAGAGAAGATAAACGTGCACAGTGTGTAGTATTTCAATTACAATTTCATTCACCTTTTTTAATATTGTTGACGGTTTGATGGGCATGACTCTTGAATGTGCTTGCCACTTTCTTGTATTCCTGACTGGTTGCATGTAGCTTCACCAGCTTAACGTGCTCATCGCCGTCCATCGGCGACCAGTGTGATAGTCATTCAACACTACCTAAAAATGTACAAACATGTAATGACCTGTAGTGCATGAAATACAGATGCATACCGATGGGGTTCGAACTTAAGTTTTGTGCCACTGAGCAGGACAACCAAAACATTACATCAGTTAAATTGGTTTGTAAGATTGTTATTATAAATTAATCACTACTGCACATGTTATTGCAATAATTTGTGTCACCTCGGGGTTGGAAATATACCATGTGTCAGCAGGTCACACGACTCTACGTTTGTATTAGTTCCATTAAGATTAAAAATACTAAATAGTGCTGTTTGAGCAACAAATTATTTTTCATTGTGCCCACAGGTGCCGTTTTCCATTGCATCGTTATCTGCTGCTGATAATTGACTAATTTCAAGACCAAACATTACCCACATTCAAGGTTCTGCTACATCATCAGTCAAGGATTGTGGCTTCAATTATTGCTTTGTTTTGTTCTGAGCCCTACCAAAAGATTTAGGGTGACATATTTTTTAACATCTGTGCTTCCTTTGTAAAACTGGTTAGCCAATTGTGAATGCGCAAGGACAATGGTATGCATGGTGTGAATCAGAAGTCATATTGTGTGTTTAGTATGTGGCCAAGAAGTGCGGTATCACCTTAAGCAGCTACTTGCCTATGGACTAGTTTGAAGTTGGATCCTTTAAATTTAGTTAAGTTATGTGCGAGAATATGCAACTGAATGGTCAACAGTGTCATATTCATTGATATTCACTCTTGTTAAGTGGTTCCAATTAGTTATTAAAAAATGGCTAAATAAAGAATGGATGGCTTTGATTACTCTCTCTCTCCCCCCCCTCTCTCTCGCTCTCTCTCTCTCTCTCTCTCTCTCTCTCTCTGTCTCTCTCTCTCTCTCCCTCTCCCCCTCTCTCTCTCTCTTTCTCTCTCTTGCTCTCTCTCTCTCTTGCTCTCTCTCTCTGTCTCTCTCTTGCTCTCTCTCTCTTTCTCTCTCTCTCTCTCTCTCTCTCTCTCCCTCTCTCTCTCTCTCTCTCTCTCTCTCTCTCTCTCTCTCTCTCTCTCTCTCTCTCTCTCTCTCTCTCTCTCTCTCTCTCTCTCTCTCTCTCTCCCTCTCCCCCTCTCTCTCTCTCTTTCTCTCTCTTGCTCTCCACCCCCTCTCTCTCTCTTGCTCTCTCTCTCTCTCTCTCTCTCTCTCTCTCTCTCTCTCTCTCTCTCTCTCTCTCTCTCTCTCTCTCTCTCTCTCTCTCTCTCTCTCTCTCTCTCTCTCTCTCTCTCTCTCTCTCTCTCTCTCTCTCTCTCTCTCTCTCTCTCTCTCTCTCTCTCTCTCTCTCTCTCTCTCTCTCTCTCTCTCTCTCTCTCTCTCTCTCTCTCTCTCTCTCTCTCTCTCTCTCTCTCCCCTCCCCCTCTCTCTGTCTGATGTGACTGATGGCACAAGGATTGAGTAAGTAATGAAGTAGGTAGTTATCACATATTTCCACCACATTTGGTAAATCTAAGTATTGAAAAAAATACAGAAATTACACAACATTAATTACATTCATTTATAAAAATGAAACGGAAAGACGGATCAATTGAACTGTATTACACTCGGAATAATTAAATTTATTAGTTACACAAAAGTAAATAGGCCATAGCATTATTTAAGTTAGGCAATTTATGTTCAACCTTTTATGTACAGCAGCGGACATTCACTGGGATAACTGGCAACCATTTTGGCAGTCAGTTTGGATTTTCACTAGGGAAACACTGGTCTCTCAAAGAATAGTCAATTGAGAATATCACAGAACAGTTTCATGTAGGTGTCACTGTTTCAACAATTCCTCTAAAAATGGAGGTTCACTGCGTAGTTAATATGGGCATAAGGAGAGCCATCAATCTACGCAAACTGGAGTTAATTGAAATATATTAATGGCATCATGAGTTCGCACATTTGCTAAATATATTTACCACCGACGTCTTCTCGCTTAACAGCTACTCCAGTCCGATTGCTGTGTGTCGTCTCTTTCATGGTTTTGAATGTCACACGGTATTTTTCATCAATGTCTTCCTTCCATGCAAGTGGAAAAGGAAGCCTTTGACTTATCGAGAGTCCAACAATGTTCTTATCCATGTGTAGCCCGGCCTTATCAAATATATGTTAATTATATGTTTAAACATATTTACGCTACTAGCATTAACACAATCATTTGGCAGTTTGTTCCATTCATTTATCACCCTCTGTGAAAAAAAATACTTTCTCATGTCCAACCTACACTGCTCCTTAACTAATGCTGCTTTCTATCCTCTGGTTCTACTGGCTTCTTTGAGTTTAAAGAACATATTCTTATCAACATCCTCATAACCGCTAACTATTTTAAACACTTCTACATTTCAAAATTAGTTTTCTACGATTGGAAGGCACTTTCCAACAAACCACTGATTTTCCTGGTGTACTTTGTGGAGTCTTCCTCATTGTCGTATGTCCAGTGAACCTACACTAGTGTGATCACTAAAATGCTGACCAAATCCGGATCCTTCTTACCTACTGGTCATTCATCCTCTAGGAAATCATCCACTACAGACTCAAGTAATGCATCTACGTGATGTCGATGAACTCAGCTCGTTCGATTCTGATGGTGATGATGTGTCATGTATCACAACCAACAAGGTTGATGTGGATGCGCATGCCCTGGCGGATGAGCCGTGTGATGTGTCAGCCGATGAAACATACCACCATTAGATATCTAGCCCGGCCACAAAAAGTGAAAAGGATGACTATGTGCTGGTTAGGTTCGCTAAGAAGCATAGATGCTCTTATTACGCTGGCAAAATATTAAGATGGCCGAACAAAGATGACTTGGCCTGACACCCTTGTTCCGACATAATGCGTAGGTTGTCGATGCCCTCCCAAGCTTGGCAAACTGACCGTATAACTGACATAAAGTTCACATTCCTGCGTGACTTGGAGACGTAAAACATGTTATTCTAGTTAAACACTATTCCTTAATAAAAGAAGACGACCTGTCACGACCGCTCTGGCATAATTCGCATATTGCGAATACCTTCTCAAGCTCGGGAAATTAACCGTAGAGCTGATACAATTATATGTTTGTGTAATTTGGAGATATAATTTTTTTTCTGTAATTAAACCATATTTTCACTGCGAAATGAAAAAAAAAATGAATTGGAACAATTATAAAACTGACTACATGTTGTTTGCATTTGTTCATCATTGGGCCTACATTTGTTCATCCTTGGGCCTACATTTGTTCATCACTGGGCCTACATTTGGTAGAATAACCAGAAAATAAAAAAACTTTAGGTCAATAACATGCATGCTACATGTAATATTGTTAGGCAGTAAATTTACAATTTCCCCATTAGTTATGAATATAATATAGCAAACAAGATACGTTAGCACTTGTAGGTAAGCCGATGTTCGATGGGGCACAACCACACACCCCATGGGGCACAACCGCGAATTCGAAGTATGCTAATAGGTAATAACTTATTCCACGCATATTTACGTGACTATATCTTAACATAATAACCAAGAATAACAATAGAGTGTATATTCTAAATATTGGGCAGTTGTATCATACAGTAGCTTTCAACTGCCTGTTTTTCCGTTAGCTATGCGGTTGTGTCTCGCCTTCCTCTACTCACACTAGAATTCCAATTAATGGTTCATTCTGTACTGGGTTAGATCCTGGTTAGTGTGCCGAGAAGGTATGTTATTTACCACACACATCCGTGTTGAAAAAACAGTTGCGGCACACAAACGACATGCGAGAACCACTAGATCAATAGCGAGAACCGGGACTAATTGGTTCGAGTACGCCTTTCGCATCGGACGCTTTTCGTTGTTGTCATTCCTGCTATTGTTACTACTGTTATTACTACGTCTATGGTCTATTTTTTTATCTTTTATATTATTAATGACAATACGATGTGTGTGTGTGTGTGTGTGTGTGTGTGTGTGTGTGTGTTTGTTTGTGTGTGTGTGTGTGTGTGTGTGTGTGTGTGTGTGTGTGTGTGTGTGTGTGTGTGTGTGTGTGTGTGTGTGTGTGTGTGTCTGTGTCTGTGTCTGTGTGTGTGTGTGTGTGTGTCTGTGTCTCTCTGTGTGTGTGTGGGGGGGGGGCAGTCCAATGATCATGCGAAGGCAGCTGTTGATTGTTACGTAATTTCGGAGGGCGTTCTGTCCATTGTTACTTGCGTTGTGTCAAATTTCCGAGAAAAAGGAGTATTTTTTTAATGACCCCTAATTGAATGTTATTTACCATGTTTAACATTACAACTGCTTTTTGTACTTCTATTATTTTTCGATCGTGTCATTTCAGATTAATTTCACAATCAATCGAACCTATCTAGTATCACCTACGACAAGCTAACTGTTGTGCAAATGTGTTATTTAGTTTTGGTGAAATCATCGGACTAAATATTAAATACACTTTTTGTTCGGTCGGACCGAAATTCGGCGAAAAGGCGTTTCTATATATAATATGAAGGTTAGTCACACTATTGCATTACCCGATTTAATATTCGAAATCAGTTCTTTCGACGAATTCAGTACAGTGCAGCCACACTTTCACAGTGTATTAAACTGACTGCGCGTATTGCTTAAACTTAACTATTCCCGTACTACAACACGCGAACACGCACGCACGCACGCACGCACACGTGTAATAAACATAATTACTTTTACTATACAGTACATGTTAATTCATGACATGAGTAAACATACTTAAGTTAACTTATTGTACAATATCACCACACTAATTTACAAATATTATACCATCATACAGTTACTCGCTGCTGAAGATTTCAAATATAAACGGGAAACTCACGGTTCTCTAACGTACTGAAATGCCTGAAAGATGATTTCCTATTATATGGCTTTTAATCTGCGTTTTACTTTGCACGAGTTTTAGACCCCTCACGCCAACAACTTTAGCTGTCACATATATACAAGGCTGCCATCAGTAAGCCTTACAATAAAGTCTAGACAGCTTCGTCCAGCTAGTTCTATTCTACATTTTGTTCAAAGATTTGAAAGAAATATTGGAACAAGGACTTTTTCGGTTGCTGCACCATTCACTGGAGGTGTTCCATCGATATGATCTCGGTTTCGCTGCTACGAAACAAAACGACTACACGATACACTAGACAGACGAAGAGACGAAGTGAAGCAACTCTTGCATGAGTACCTGGACTACCCCACATCTTAAGGACATGTCTAACTCACTGGCGCTTGTCAATAACATACATTAATCCCAACACGTATTAATGAAGAAAGAAATTCTCGACCTAATTGAGAAAACACACGATTATGTAAACAGTAAAATTTAGAATTTTCTTGCCTTCGTCCACGTACTATCATCATCGTATGCTTCCACCCGTCTTCCTCTGTGTTCACAACCAAACACATTCACCGTCAATTCACCGCGTCTACTGGCGTCTTCCTCCGTTGTAGACCACTGCACCCCATCTACATTTGGTCATCGTCGTCTCTTCAGTCATTACGAATAGCGAAGCAGCGTAGTAACAAAATGGCTAAGTAACGAAGTAGCAAATATCTATTCAACTCACATTGTGGTTCCCATCTGTCAACTTCAATTATTGTTTGTCCCTAACGATCACACACGTAATAACTTGGCTATATTCATTCCAAGAAGTACCTCTACCGACCAAGTATTTTAGTTAACTGTGGCACATTTTCATTTGCAGCTTAACAACAAATAGGCTAAGTATCAAGGTAGCAATAAACTTTTTCAAAACATAAACTTTCATAGTATAAGCAGGCTAGAACTAAGACTAAATGGTTCCTGCGCGAGTTTTGCCTCGGACGCTCAATTTCTGCGTTGTTGTTATTCCTGTTGTTATTATTCACGTGTGTCGGCGATATCAACTGTGGTCCGAACTCGGCAGAGATGTGCGTCGTCTATATTAGCAATGACAATACGATGTGCGTGTGTATCAGCTTAGATTAGACGAAGTTAGTTAGTGCTATTTGGTTTACATATTTCTTTCGCCATTGCAGTTGTGTTGATAGTTCAGGGAAACAAATCTCACATCTGACCAGTCGCCATCAACAGACCACATCGAACTTAGTGTTGTTAAATCGGTCCTGATGAATGCATAGGTCTACTGTAGTACAATAAATATATTCTTAGAAAAGAAACGTTATTAGAAAGAATATTTTGGGGGAGACCGGGATTAACTGTATACAGACTCGTTTTACGAAAACATAGGGACATGCCGTCGCCAGTAGTTGGTTGGAAGTACACCAATAGACACACTCTCCAAAATCGGGAGTTAAGAAGGCAAAATTAACGAGGTGTGGAAAAAAATGACTTTTCAACCACCTGAAACTTTTTAGGGTATGCCCGCATAATATCACCTCAGGCAGCCACTCTTTGTGTTTCGCGAATGAAACTTGAAACATGTCTACCATATAGTATGAGGAGTTATGCTAAATATAAATTAAACTAAAAAAAACAGGATTTGTTCGTCCACGCGCATACAACTGTAAAAAAACTGTGTTTGGGCCAAATTGTTGCAATTACATTAGGGCAAGTTATTACAACTGAAAAAAAACGTTCGGGCGGCTCCCACTGATGGCTCGGGCAGCGAGTTGTGTGTGGACAATGGCTGAAAGAATACAACTTATTTAACTACGACGTGTGAACGCTTCATTTCAGTTGTGAAGCTTAGCATACTGGTTTACCAATAATGTCCAAACAAAGTTACACGTATCTGGCAATCTTGTTGAATACTGTCATTTTTTTATTGCATAACCCTTTATGAGCAATTAATAACTATTGCACGATTCATTGAAATATGGATGTTTGGGCGCCTGTGCGTGTTAGGTAGAAATCTCATTACATAATACACACATGCACACGCACACACACGCACACGCACACACATGTATATATATATATATATATATATATATATATATATTTACTGTTCCACAATCCATTCAATAATACATATTCCATTCACAATTGTTTGATATGTAATAATCGTAACTAAAAATTAAAAGCATAATATATGAAACTGTGAACACATACATTGTTATGCATACTGTGTATAAGATGTACAAGCGTGTATAATCCAATTAATATAACAATAGTAACATATAAGAGTGACACTTGCTTAGCGAACCACACGTTCTTTGCCGTAACAACGTACTCCGTATAATGTAACAACTTGCCCCACTTACGGGGTTAGTTGTTACAGTCGACGGCGCCTGGGAAACATTTTATGTCTACCTAACCACAACATGGAATACCAATGGTAAATTAACACGAATAATACACTTAATGTATACGTCGATAAAAATAATGCATCTAAATTTTTTTCACAAAAATTGCCTTGATCAGAAAATTGAACCCGGCCTCCCCTACGTGCCGATACAGTTACGCTATTTTTCTCACAACATGCGTTATGAAGACAAGACAGTGCTGGGACAAATTAAAATGTGGAATCTACTATCATGAACGCGATTAAAGCCATTCAAAAATTACGTAGCCAGATTTGGTGAGGGTATATTTGTGTTTGTATTTATACGCACTGTTTGCAGTACTGTTACGTAACTGCTATGCTCTACAGTGACCTGTGGGCCAGTCCATTGATCATGCGAGGGTAGTTGTTGAATGTTACGTAGTTTCGGAGGGCGTTCGGTCCCTCGTTACTCGCGTTGTGTCAAATTTCCGAGAAAAACGCGCTAAGTATTTTTATTGCCCCTAACTGGATGCTATTTACCACGGTTAACTTTACAGCTTTTGCACTTCTATTGTTTTCGATCGTATCGTTTCTGATTAATTTCACAATCGATCGAACCTAGTATCTACCACGGCACGTGTAATGAACATAATTATTCTTACTATAAAATATATGTTAATTCACAACTTGAGTAAGCATATTTATATTGAGTTATTGTACAATATCACCTGAACAATTTACAAATATTATACCATCACACATTTACCCACTGCTGAAGACTTCAAACATAAACGGGAAACTCACGTTTCTCTAATGTATTGAAACGCCAGAAAGATGATTTCCACAGGAGTATTATGATGTCATCGATGTGTTTTGGCAAACCAGGTCATACCGAATAATATTCATGAAATGTGGACATGTGCGATTTGATCGAAGTAATGTGGTCACATTCTAATAAGCAAATTCATAAAATCATTGATGTGAACGACAGTATCCGGCCGCTGTGAGGATTCATTAATGTGTTTCTTCGAGGCGAACAAGTAACCCGTAGACGATGATGCTACCTCGCTGCTCTGTGGACCACTCAAGCTCATTGTTGCTGAACTTGGGATCGACAGTATCTAAAGCTCCGATAGTCTCCGCTCCTACTTCGTATTTGTCCGGCGCTATGAGAACTTGGAAGGCAACACGGCTCTCGTACCCCTTCATTGTTTGCTTGTCCACATAGCTGAAGTAAATACAATGTATGAAGTTCATATCATTCAGTTTCACAAGTTACTCCCTTTATTCTGCCCAGGTTGATGGATGGACTCAGAACAAGTCTACTGTTCCGATGATGTGCTCGTATATTTATTATGATGTGCTCGTGTATTTATTATGATGTGCTCATGTATTTATTATGATGTGCTCGTGTATTTATTATGATGTGTTCGTGTATTTATTATGCTAAATTATATTATTTCTACGAATTAATATTACTGAAAACAGTTTCGATGAAGCAGGTAAAAGGAGGTAAAAGGATACTAGTCACGAAGATTTGGTGTCGTCTTGATACTTGTTTGCATAGTTGGCTATCGTCATAATTTATAACTTGTGACATTTCTAAATCACAACCGCCTTATGCAGACACGATGCAATGGTAGGAATTCAGCATTACCTGGACGGTGTGGCATACACGTCGCATCCAGAATAAAGAATGCTCGGTGACAAGAAGACCTTCTTCGTGTTGAATCTCGCTGGCTTCCTTTCGTCGTTGTAGTGGCCAGGTCTTTCTCCGATCGGGATTCCTCCCAGAGCAACGTCACCTAGATTTTAAACCCAAAAAGAAAAATTAGAAAATTCAACTATTCTGATATTGTTGTATGGGGAAATTTATCATTGAATTTGTTATTCGTATTCTCCGTGATATCTTTTCAAATAATTATTCCTATTAAAAGAAATAACGTAAATAAACCATGATGTCTATTAAATTTAATATCGTTTTTCATAACACTTTGGTAATCTAACCGAAACTGTTAATTGCATTGTCTAGTTCACTTATGCTAAGTAGATAACAACCCATAAAAATGGAAATCGGATTACTACAATGACACGAATAGAGTAAACTGTTTTCTGTATTGAAATGTATAGAGCCACTATACATATATTCACCTGGCACGAGCAGGTGGCCAACTGCCAAGATGGGCGCCACGTATTCGGGCGCGGTGCCGTGGAAGGCACGGTGCCACGTGGCAAAGGAATTGTGAGCCTTTGCTTGAGGAGGAGTTCTGCAAAAAACTATGTGTCAAGCCCTTTGGTATAAACCATTGACATGTTTAACGTTTGCAAATGTTGTGTCACCAACGACACCTGTGCAATAACGTAGGTATATTGGGGTTTATGTAGTGGTAACACCTCTTTTATGTAAGCAGCGTACGTCGTGGTTCTCCGATGTCGAACTAAACATCATTAGGGTGATTCCAAGACATATTTCCTTCGGCTTAGCAAAGGTGAGGTTGACAGCCCAGGTAGTTACGAAAAAAGCTTTCCTCCAGACGTGATGCAGGATGTGTACAGGTTATTCAACAACACTCCAATAAAAGTTCCTACCGAATAAAAGATAAAAAATACTTTTGTATAAATAGTTTTATTATTATTACTGTACAGCTCCATTGAAGCAAAGGCACGAACTTCATGGAATATTAGATATAATATTCTGCACTTACTGGAGTCCAATGCGGCACCATCCGACGGGGATACCGTACGTCTTGGCCGGTTGTCCGCGGGTGTAGTAGTCTTCGTCCTTCCTCGCGGAGTGACATCGGCTACAGTAGCATGTGTTATATGTACTGTCTACTAAGTCGTCTACAAACAACAACGTACACACCAGTTCATTCCATTGGCACTTGACACGCTTTACTTTACTTTACTTTACTTTACTTTACTTACTCAACACCTGAACACATGCCAATGTTCCAGAAAATAGTATTGCCTTTTGCTGAAAAACCCCACACCAACTTGTATGTAATGCAGAGGCTTTGTAAATATTGAAGGTGATAGCATTGATACATTCTAGCAGTTCCTGTGTTTGTTTTGACCGCATATATTGACGTAATGCTAGTAGACCATGGTTACCTTAATGGTGATTGCAGTGATTAAGCTGGTTCATCACACCAAAAGAAAACAAATGGGCATATTAACACTTGGTAGGATATCTCAAGGCCAGCAAATTGAATGGACATTTCAGAACACCAGTTGATACATTGTTATAGGCTGATGGAAATGTAGCTGTTTATTGTTTAATGTATTTAATAACTAGCAAAGTTACCCGTCGTTGTACGGGGAGAAAAGGTAGCCATATGTATTTTCCACCGATTTACATTATTATACACACATACATGCATACATACAGACATACATAAATTTTATACATTGTTCTAGGCTGTTGGAAATGTAGCTGTTTAATGTATTTAATAACTAGCAAAGTTACCCGTAGTTGTACGGGGAGAAAAGATAGCCATATGTATTTTCCACCGATCTACATTATTATACACACATACATGCATACATACAGACATACATACACTTTGAATTTTAGGTTAGATAGTCATTCACTACACATTTTGTTTTGTTTGTGCGCCAAAGCATAGGCATACTAAAAATTAGATAAGTATTGGTATTAATTTTCTAAAAATGCTTTATACATTTATGAAGTGGTTCCGTAGCTGAGTGGAAGTCCGGCAGTTCTCATATTACAAGCATTACTTACAGTTCCAGCTCATTGGTTATCCTCTCCAATAAATAGGTTGTTGTAATCAAGGGCTAGGTACATGTATATGGTTAGGATTAAGGATTGCACATACAACAATGGATGTTCCAGCTTCCAAACAATCGAATCTATAACAGCGTCCATACATTTAAAGACAACATATAGAACTGCAGTAATTATATCGTAGAATATTGTTGATGTATAAATTATTACCCGGCTTAAATGTAGAATATTATTACGACATCAAAAATATTATGTTTATATTTACCGAATTGATTGCAATACATATCCAACATATGAACTCATTTACCTTGTATGTCCAGTGTTTGGAAGAAACGACGACACATTTTCCAGTAAACGCAATCTGGGTTACCTATAAAGAAATACAATTAGGTTTCCACTGTGACATATTATTACATAACATTATTAAGAAAGTCTGCATGTGTTACTTGGTGAGTGTGGACTTTTTATTAAACTGAACTGTGTACTATTGTTTGCTGCACCTCGTACTGTACAAACCATAACCATCGACATCTGGTTAATTCCATGGACATTTACTTCCAGTTTTGTCTTCGTCAATTGTCAGATTCATGCCTAAAAACCTCTTCTCCTGTTCCGATTTCAACATCTTCACATTAAGCATTCTGAGTTCCAGCTATACAGCATGTATAGCAACAGGTCTTGTAGTTTCCTAGTGTGACTTGGAATATTTCGCTGCACCAGATCCTGTCGTTTATGGTGTTCCTTCGTGTGTTTGATTTCTTCAGACTTTTCTTCATATGCATCGAGTTTAATATCGTGGGAACATGGCAATGTAGCTTAACACAATCAATAAACGCACATTCTTATGTAGCGCTGTACCCAGTCCTTGTGACCGTTAAAACGCTTTACACTTCAGCCCCTGGCAGACCGGTTCTTTCTAACATCGGTTCGACTTCTCTGGGAAGCATTCAGTCACACTGCAAATTACACGTTGCCACGAACCTTTTTCATTCATACAACCCGGGTCCTCTCGGTTAAAAATCCGACGTTCTAACCATTTAGCAACAATTAAATTAATTGCATTTCTTAATACACAATACCTACATCCACAGAGACTTTGACAAGTCCTACTCTATGATTTGGTTGTATGTTGGCAAGTTGTTCCTCTGTTCGCCAGTTGTCTTGGTAAGCAGGCCGTCCCATACGTGACTATATCAATATCACCCTCATCTGGATTCATGACTGGAGTTGTCTTTCGGATCCATATGGCCTCTTTGATCCATCTTGCGTTTCTGTTACACTCTCGGTCAATCACTTTTGCCCCCTCCCAGTGTATGATGCAATTGTTTCTACACACACGCACGCACGCACGCACGCACGCACGCACGCACGCACGCACGCACGCACGCACGCTCGCTCGCTCGCTCGCTCGCTCGCACACACACACACACACACACACACACACACACACACACACACACACACACACACACACACACATATATATATATATATATATATATATATATATATATATATATATATACTAACTTGATTACAATTTTCACGGATAACAGTAGACAAGATTCCCCGCCCAGAACAAGCAGGCTTCAGAAAAGGGAGAGGAACAAACTTCTTCACTTTGCGGAACATTCTAGAGCAGTGCAACGAATGGCAGAGAAAAATCTATGTCAACTTCATAGATTTTGAAAAAGCATTGGAATATCTAATATATGCAGACGACCTCGCTGTGCCTTTTCACACTCGAGACCAGGTACAGAGGAAAACAAGCAACATAGAGCAACAAACCAGTTCCATTGTTCTCTCAGTCAATGTAAAAAGGACGAAGGTATTAACAATCAGCAACTTGACATGACACAGCAACCTATCGTTATCAACAACCATCGACTCAAGTACGTCAACAAGTCCATTTACCTAGGCAGCATAATCAGTTTCCAATGAGGTGCAGAAGAAGACATCAAAACGCGATTATGAAAAGCCAAGTCAGCATTTGCAAATCTACAGCTGCCATGGAGATCCTCAGTATACTCCTGGCAGGCGCATGCTATAGTACATAGCTTTAATCAGTCAATCAGTCAATCATCCACCCCAATATATTTCATCATCATCTTCCACAATGCCCCTCTCCAGATAGTATCAAATGCAGCCTTGAAGTACACAACATTTAAAAGCAACATAACCTGGTGCACATTTGTCTATCAATATCAAATATATTTTTCAGTAGATGGTAGACAGTAAGAATCAATAACTGTTTTACTAAAAATTACTGGCTAATTACATGTCTTGTTTGCTGTTTGGTGAATATGAAGGGAACCAACTATAATGCCATAATGTTTACTTGTACTGTGATAGAGATATACTGCGTGTATGTTCAAATAATAATTTTGACATTTACATGTTTTCCATGTTCTTCAACCCAGTATTATAAAAGAACACAGATTGTCCACAACAACTTCAGCTTACTGTTCTGATGATCTTCTTAAAGGTTGTACATTTTGTGTGAGGAAGAGCTCATTTCTCAATTCGTTTGTTTTGCTAGCCTCCAGTATGCAGTAGGGAATGCTAGCTCATTTGCGAAATTTTGTTGATTCACGTGATCCACAACCAAGTGTAGATAACAGTAGCCACCCACAGAGTCTCTGTCTCACTGCTACATACTATTGCCTGCGCCCAATCCTAAGTTACTAACTCACACCGTAGCTACAGGTATCTTACTGTTGGAGTCCGTAGCCTCCTCTCTGTGAGACACATCCAGTCTGGGAGATTCATCCTGTTTGCGAGACTCTTCCAGTCCTTGGAGCACTTTCAGGACTTCACGCAGGTTCAGAGCTGGTTCCGAGAGCACCATCGGAGCAGCTGCAGAATGCCCACAAAAAAAACAATAGTAATGGTGTGATAAACAATAAGACCTTCACCATACAGTTACAACATGCATGTTAGTAGACTACCTCTCTCACTACCTCTACTCTTCCCGTCCTTGGAGCACTTTCAGGACTTCACGCAGGTTCAGAGCTGGTTTCGAGAGCACCATCGGAGCAGCTGCAGAATGCCCACAAAAAAAAACAATAGCAATGGTGTGATAAACAATAAGACCTTCACCATACAGTTACAACATGCATGTTAGTAGACTACCTCTCTCACTACCTCTGTCATGCAGGAAGATAAATAAGCATAACGTAATGCCTTAGTTTATAACTGAAAATTGTCTACTTTGTCACAAATACACTCCAAGTAAGTTACTATTATATTTTATGGTATAAAACACACACAATAGTGGTTAAACTCAAAATAAATTTCATGTACTACTAGACACAAGACAACAACCATGTAACCATTGCCAACAATAATTACAAAGGTGTACAATAGCGCTTATATATTTGTATACGTTACATTATGTGCTCGGTAGAATTGTTGCTTTGGTGTAATTCATTCAGCTAACGTCTAAGTTTTACACGATACACTATTACCATTACGCAATAATAATAGTAAATAATAATAATGATATAAATATGCAGTGTGTGTGTGTGTGTGTGTGTGTGTGTGTGTGTGTGTGTGTGTGTGTGTGTGTGTGTGTGTGTGTGTGTGTGTGTGTGTGTGTGTGTGTGTGTGTGTGTGTGTGTGTGTGTGTGTGTGTGTGTGTGTGTGTGTGTGTGTGTGTGTGTATATATATATACATTGCAAATAATTTATGTACAATGCTCATTTAAATCATGCATATAAAAAAGATGAATAGTTACAATTACATTGTGAATCTTGGCTGGAAACAGAGAGAATTGATGTGTAAACTAATGTGCACTCTCCACTAGTCAATGATCTAGTTATACCAATTTTGGCCATGCCATAACAAATTGAACAGCTTTAACCGATCCCACAGCATACGTACCCCTGGTGTGCATTGTAAATGCATTGTGGTAATTGTATCAATGCATTATTTTAATACATATACTGCATTTTCACCAGTGTGGCTAGGTACAGACTATTATTTGACAAGTCTGCCACATTATTAACATATCAGTGGTGTGCATGCATGTGTCAGGAAGTGGGAGGTTGGCCTAATAGAGAGGGGGAGGTATTAAAAAAATATATATAAAATAGCTTTACCACACAGTCCAATCGTGCCACAGTTGTCAAAAATTATGATTCGTCGTTCATTTAATAGATTAGTGCCCAGTCCACCATATATGGCACCACTGCTATATGTATCATATTTCGTCTTGCACGTAGTGTGCGAAGAGTATCTTATGAAGGATTCAGGAATTGATATATCGGGTATCGGATGTCTTTTGACAGATTATGAAGAACCTCCTTCATAATAATATATAATTTGTCAACAGGCATTCGTTTATTTGCTGAATAAACAAATAGTTGGTTCTATACATCGATGCTGGGAGAAATGTTTCAATATGCCTTAATGTTTCAATAAAATTACTACAAAACATATACGCTACACAACATTGTGGCAAATCACACCCCCGGTGCATTTTGCCCGAGAAATCACACCCCTGGTGCACTTTGCCCGAGAAATCACACCCCGGTGCACTTTGCCTCACAAATCACACCCCTGGTGCATTTTGTCCCACAAATCACACCCCTGGCGCATTTTGCCCCACAAAAGAAATTTGGGACATGTGAATGACTGCTACTAAAATGCATTTTTGTATAGCTGCATATTTATTTAAGAGGTGTGTATATGTCACTGCATTAGCCGTTTCCGCTATAGATGAAAATTAGTAGGGGAACTCGTGTATGTCCCCAAAGACAAAGTGGTGTGCTTTGCCCCACTCTACTCCACATGTGCACCAGAGCATGATGCTCTGGGATATATAGCACAGGAGTATATTGTTGTGTATGATTCACTAATCATCAATTGATCGAGTTTGTTGACGTTTTCAGTGACGGCCACCTTTTTGAGTCAAATTTGCCATTTTGATTACCAAATAATTAAAATGGGAAATGTTGGTATCAACTAGCCAAACATCATTAGTTTCCTGTCAGAAGTTGGTAGATACACAGCTTTGATGCCATAACTTCAACCAACTAAAACAAAAAGAAACATTTTGTGCCATAGATCGATATACCAAATCACTAACAGCTACTTCGTATATTCAATGCAAACACATTAGTAAAACGGTTGTTTTGAGTGAAAAACATTATCATTCAACGTCCGAACCATGTCGCGCGAGACGAGGAAACCGGTACTTTTCAAAGAATATCTGTAGCAAGCCGTACTGACAATTTTGTTTCCATTTTACCACCGTTCCAATAATTTCAACTTTTTATAACAAGTCAGGTTTATCATAACGCTTTATAGAACACATACACATATACTTGTATTGAATATATAACGTTAATGTAGTGAATTCTTTCTCGTATATTTAACGTTTTAATTATTCGTACTTTTATGACAAGACTGGCTTCGCATACATCTACCACAAAAAGGGCGATTATTGTCACGTTGCCAAGAACGAGACACGCGCCACAGGTAATAATGTCTGGTAAGAACCCAAAGTCGGTTTATTATCTATGCATGAACTATGTAGGGATATCATAAAAGTGTTCCGTGTTATATTATATATAAATATATATTTTGCTCAGACAAGAATCTCTATCGTTATTGTCGTAAACAGACGTTGTGACGTCTCTAGCGCGATATCAATCGAGATTTCAATTGTTCCGGTTTCCTCGTCTCACACGACATGATTCGGACGTTCAATATTCGTAAGTTTTTTTTTTTACTCAAACATTTTTTTAAAAGTAATTTGTTTGTATTGAATAGTTATGTAGTAGCTGTTAATGATTTCGTATATCGATCTCTTGCACAAAATGTTTCTCAGATGTTTTTTTAAAAACGGCCTATTATATTAAGTAGTTTGAATTCTATACCTATAGTTACCGTTGCAGTTTTCAAGCCACATCTGTTTTCAACCCATTAAAATCTCGCTTTATTTCGCATTAGAGACATCGCGGCGTCTGTTTACAACAATAACGATAAAAAGTCTTGTATGAGCAAAATATATTTTGATATATAATATAACCCGGAACACTTTTATGATACTCATACCTTGATTAAAAACGACTTTACATGCTTACCAGACATTATTACATATATGAGGAGGGTGTCACGATGCCAAGGTCACGCAACTGACGAGTCAGCTGTGGCACAAGGACACGGCCACTCACATGGATGCCGTCGAGATAGTCGACGGACCCGCGGCTAATGAAGGGTTCGTGACTCGACGAGCGACCATCGTAAGGAGTCGCATGGTCGACCTGATGGGCCGAATCCACGTGGACCTCTTTCTGCAGGATAAATTCTTGATCAACGGCGTCGATGACAAGATACGACTGGTACGCAGTAAGTCCGCTTTTGCACTCATGGTTGGTCGGAACAACCCCGATTACAGGATAAACATCGTCAATGCCACCTTGTTTGCAAAGAAGGCCACCCTGAATCCGACCGTGCAGATGGCGCACTTCAAGGCTCTAGAGAAGAGCACGGTCAAGTATCCGATGCGGTCCGTCGACTGCAAGGTGTACTCCATTCCCGCAAGCGCTCGGTCGCACACGCACGAGAACCTGTTCTTCGGCACTCTGCCGAAACGTCTGGTGTTGTGCTGCATCGATAACGATGCGTACAACGGTGTGTACACCAAGAATCCTTTTCACGCCAAGAACAACGCCATCACCTTCCACGCAGTATACGTGGACGGGCGACAGATACCCTCCAAACCTATCCAGCCGAATTTTGAAGACGTCCTCTTCGTCAGGAGCGGCAAGATGTGGCAGGCAAGATGTGGCAGTCGACCGACAAGATGTGGCAGGACGCGGGGAACGGACTGACTCGCAGCGACTGCCGACACGGCTACACTTTCTTCGGTTTTGACCTGACCCCCGACCAGTGGGATGGTCCCTGCTTCCATATTGTACAAAAGGGTAACCTGCGCATAGAGCTGCATTTCCGCGATGCGCTGCCGAACACCGTGAACGTCGTCGCCTACGCCGAGTTCGAGTCCGTGTTGGAAATAGACAAGAGCTGCAAAGTCATCTACGACTACTGAGATGGACATCCTGCAGAACGCTAGACTACTGGCGAGGGACCCGCGCACCAGATCGGTCTTTCGCGGCGTCGTACCCAAAGACGGACTACCTACGACGATAGACGGCGCTCTGCCTGCAGCCTTCGTGTGCAACACCGACGACGGCGAAGAACCGGGCGAACATTCGATAGTGCTGTACCTGGACCCCGACGGACGCGGCGATTACTTCTGCTCGTACGGTCTGCCGCCACGACACGCGGCGTTCCGCACCTTCATGAACGAACATTGTTTCGAGTGGACTCATAATAGCAATAGACTTCAGAGTCCTCCGTCTAACGTTTGTGGACAATATTGTGTAGTTTATGTATTGCTTCGTTGTAACGGCTTTCCGATGAGAAATGTTGTTAACATATTCGGCACCGATCTAGTAGCTAACGATTGCCGCGTATTTTATTGGCTTAAGCAGCTGCGACAAGGTAGACTGTAATAACGCACATCGTACATCGATTGAGCCTCTTGCGAGGTGGACGCACCACCCCTAAGCTCACAACCTCTGGCATGATGTTCAACATCAGCAAGTCGCCTCATCATCACCCTCGAGCCTCTGGCGAGGTGGAGACACCCCTAAGCTCGTGACCTCTGGCGTGATGGTCAACATCCGCAAGTTACGTCGTCATCATCATCATAATAGTCGTAGTGATATTACACGCTACCCTTGTTGTATCATCATGCTGCTTGTGTTGTTCAATAAAAAATACGTGTGCACTCGTACCATGCCGTGTTTTGTTGGATTCTCGTTTCCTCATTAGTTCCCTTGGATCGTTAGTAATGACCCTTTTAATGACCGCTGCGTAGGGGTCACTCCGTTAGGGTCAGGGTTCGCCGCAGGCGACAGAAGGTTAGGGTTACACAGCCGTCACGACAGAAAGTTAGGGTTACAAGGCCGTCAACAGGTTGGGGTTAGAGTTAGGGTTAGCGCCAGGCGCCGGGGGTTAGGGTTACCTCCAGTCGCCAGGGGTTAGGGTTACGGTTATCTCCAGTCGCCAGGGGGCGCTCCAAAGCCATCAGGGGGCGCTCAGGCTACCCAGAAAGCTGTGCGGCTGCGCGCGCAACCGGAAACCGGATGTCCCTCCCAACACTGGTCAACTATTTTGATGTCTCAAAACCTTCCCTTTACCAATGATAACGTTTCCCCTAATACAATTTCTTATCTCAGAGTTATTACCATAAATAAGTTTTAACAATTTTTTACTAAATGTATGCGATAATGATAATATTTATTAGTAAAATCAACAGTTCACAAAATTCATTTAAATTTAAATTCATAAAATAGAAGGGGCTATAAAATACAGCAATAAAAGCACATGGCCCCTTGTGTTTGTAAAAACCGATTTTAAAATCCAGTCGCGGCCCGATTTTAAAATTCTGATCTACGCAGTGCTTCCACTGGCTGTGACACAACAAAAATACACACTATTCTGTCCAAATGTGTTACATAATATTGCTAATGCACTGGGCCACAAAACAAATATCACCAATGACTGTTCTAGTGCAAAATGGCTACCTGCTCCGTCACATACTGGTGTCATGCCCCCTAATTTTTATCAGATTTCCATTTTGGCATCCGATCTGTACCACGCTGTTCGAGATTGATACTGCTGTCTGCCTTTTCCAAGCAAACTGTTAATTTTTCCTATCAACCTGTGCCTATGGGAATGATTATATCTTCTGTAAACCACTTCAGGGTTAGGGTTATGGTTAGCTAGATATGGGATCAGCTAAGTTTAGGGTTGCATACCTTCATTTCCTTGTGCCCAAGCATTTACAAAGTACTGCACACAAAATGAAATTGGCATTGATATGTGGTGAATAGAAATTTTGGAAAGGCAACAGTTATTGTTGACACTAAAAATTGCTTATTGTAGATTTTTAGCTAACCATAAGCTCTAATGCTATTTTATCATATGAAAAAAAAATAGTGTTTATTAACAATGAAATATCATATTAAACATCAAATTGCGCAAAATATCAGCTGATGTACATCAAACGTTATAACACAAAACTAAATTGTACATTTATTTGACATTTTTTATATTTGGTAGATCGGTTATATGACACCTAAGGGAGGGAAATACTAATGATTAGAGTAAAAGACGTCGTGATGCAGGACATGGAAGAGGCAGAAGTCGAAGAAGAAAACACAACGGAAAACGCATCATGGCGGACGAAGATCCGAGCAGTCACTTCTCTCAGGGAGTTCACGGTCGAACGAAAATAATGAGGTTGATATTATTATTATTTATTAAATGCATTTTCGCGTGGCAGACGTGAAATTACTCACGCGTGTTTCGTTTATGCCATTCCACAAAATATGTCATGTTTATAAAGGTTAATAGAAGTTATTTAATAAATAGATAAATAAATAAATATTTAAAATGTCCATATCATAAAACAGTGCTTACAACAATTACTAAAAAGTCAATTAAAGTGTTAATAAAAATAATAAATAAGTTAATAAATAATTAAAAAGTAATGTCCGCCGATTCCTATGCTACACTACACTCAAGTCATGAATTCCCGTCCCGACTCTCGCCACTGTCCACGGTCAAGTTCGCGCAGAGCATCGACGTTTACGACTGATGCGTCGCAGGTCCGGCTAACACTTGTGCGTTCGGTTTTCGTCGAGCGCGATGCGCTCGATCTTGTTCAGGAATGGACGTGACGAGCTGATGAAATCAGTGTCATCAATGTATTCGACGTCCAGCGGTAAGCTGGCGTCGGTTGGTGGACGCGTCGGAAGGCGTGATCGAAGGTCTTAAAGTGCCGCTTCCAGGTAAACTGTGAACAGCAGTAGGCTGGGGGGGGGGGGCTATCGCCTTGCGGCGTGCCAATCGTAGTTGTGAACTCGTGACAATCGCCTGTTGACAGGCGCGGCTCGAGCGAGGGTGCTACGAGAAGGAAGCGGGTCATTCATAGTTCCGACGCGCCGAGGAATGTCTGCAGTATGTTCAGGAGCTTATCGCGACGGATGGTGTCGAAGGCGCGACTCAAGTCGATGCCGATAAATTCGACCGACACGCGCGCTGACGCTGTGCTTTCGCAAATAGCCAACGGTATCCGAAGACGTCAGCGTCAGAATTCTAATTGCGACGACGACATGTAGTCGTCAACTTTCGGCGCGATTATCGACAGGACAATGAGTGACAGTGTCTTTCGGGGTGTTGATAGTAAGACTATCGGGCGCACACTCGTCAGTGGGCCTATCGGTTTTCCCGGTTTCTGTATCAGTATGAGCACACCTTTGCCAAGATCGAGCGGTTCATTGCGTTCCATTGCATCGTTGAAGATGCTGGCGATCGTGTGTGCTAGCAGGCCAGCCGTACACTTCAAGAGTTCGGCCGGTAGGTCGTCATGCCCGCTGGCTCGGCCGCTGTTCAGTTTGCAGATCGTTCGCTTGACCTCGTATAGGCGGTAATAGGGTCTGCATGTCGTAACGGTCTTTCTACGAATGCTGGCAGCTCTCCCACGGCTGGGTCGCTGAACTGGCGGCTGAAACGTTCGGTGACCCGCGTGTTTAGTTCTGCTGTGTTGCAGTTAACGCGTCCGGCGCCATCGTGGATCGTTAGCTTGGCTATTGGTTTTCTTGACATCTCGCGAAAGGCACGAACCGTTTTTGCAGGTTGTCTAGTCTCGTTGTGGTGTTATCGCAAGCTTTTCGGCGCAGAGCGTGCAGGCAGAATCGCATTGCGTTGGCGCTTCAGTTCACATCGACGTGTTCTGTAGCCATAGTTTCAGCTTTCGTTGTTCTGCTGACATTGCCGCCATTTCAGCACAGTGTGGTTGGCCATCTCGTCTGGCCGCCAGGGCGGACCGACCAATGGTCGATTCCGCCGCCAGCTTTAGAATATGTTCCACCGAGTTACATCTCACAATGGCAGAAGTGTACGTGTTGACCTCGGACAACGCTTCCGACACGACGTCGCGGAACGGCGCGCGGATAGGTTCGCTGGCCAACAACTCGCCCCAAAACGTTGAACATTCGTCTCAGGTCGAGTTTAGCGACAAGCAATCGGTGGTCGCTTTCGAGTAATGTGCAGGTGTATGATTGAGAATATGTCAATAGCCTGTTGTACGTCTGTCGGCAGATGACAAAATCGATCACATTGTATATGGATACAATGTGACCTGTCGCCACACCTCGTCGCTGTCCTTGCCACGTTGTTTAGTGACGAGTGGCGTGCTGGAATGCAGTGTTGCAGACATACAGGCCGTGCGTCTCGAGGAAGTCGGCGGTGGCTATACCATTGATATTCACTCTGCCGCACAAATGTTTTCCCATAGAATCTTCGTCGAATTTCATGTATTCGGTCTTGCTGCTAAAATCACCAGCGATGTAGCGTAGTGCGCTTAAGGAGTACCGGAAGGTCTTGTTAAGATCACGAACTGTGAGCGATACACGATGCGGAATGAGTAGACATATTTAACGAGGCACGTCACTCGACCTCGACCAAACTATCCATGTGGTGGATATATCATGGAAATTCATGAAAATTCATATCCCTCTACCGCTATAGTTATCTCGGATTCCTCGTAATGTTTTTATTTCTATGCGCAATCAAGTTGAGGCGCCTTCGTTGTTGTGCTAATTACTAAAGAAAACAGCTCCGTTGTTATTCTAATACCGTTATATCGTATAGAGCCATTATTGGCTAAATAAAATGACGGATTCTTGTGCAGCAACACGAGAATGTGTTTTTATATAATAAAACCACTGGCTCTGTTTGTCCACAGCACCTTTTTCCATTTCCTCGTGTTGTCTATTCTACTTCTCCTGGGATACGAACCAATTAGACGGGTCCTACTACCTGCAATGTATCATTTGAAACAACCAGGCAATGTGAGCGAAAAGACCGGGTCTCCCCAGAAAAAGGCTATTAAACGTAGAGCTCAGAAATGCGGTTTTCGGTATAATTCTAAATGTATGGTTTGGTGGAGGGGTACATCACTAGCTGCCCCAAAGCTGCGAGGGAAGACATCTGCCCAGCAGTCTATATTATGGGTAATGATTATGCGCAGCCACACTTCAACCCGAAATTAATAAAATCAAGAAAACAAATTTGTTCCGCAATCCACCAACAAATGACTAACTAGACAGTGGTTAAAAATAAATAATTTTCAACTTAATATTACTTCACTGTTCGATATGGACGTTGGATTTGTAATGTATTGTGGATGTTGGTGAGTCAATTGAAGCCTTGTGCTGCCACGCTGATCCTCGTGGAGATTGTTTGAAACTTGTTTAATGCCAACGAAACCGCAAATATCTCCGGCAGATAGCAAATGCACCAACAATAGCTTAATGCAATACACATGTGCGAAATGGTACGTTTTATGGGGTCTCCTTGGGTGTTACGATTTACCCCGACGCGGGGCAAGTTGTAATAGCACCATCCGAATAACAACGGATGATATTTTTTGGAGCGAAAAGAGGTACTACTAGAACACCAAGGAAGAAGACATTGCAAGAATGGAATAACAACTTTATAAAACATGGCTTCAGAGTGAATCTTTTGAAGATCAAAGTAATGTGAATAGGGGAACAGGAGGTGTACGTGCATACAGTAGTTGACGGAAACACCATTAAGCAAGAGGATTTTGGGCAGTACAGTGTATGAGGATGGAGGGAGCAGCATGGAGGTACAGTGGAGGTTGGAAGCAGGAGCAGCAGCACGGATAACGTTGCATAACAGAAAGTTAAAGAAACACTAAAAGGAAAAATGTTGGAGAATGAGGTGAAGGTGAAGACAAAAAGGAAGATTGGAGGATTGTCAGAAAAGATCGGAATGAAAAACACCTGAGGATGACGGTAGAGGGAGCAGACTGTGTGCAGGACACATACAGAGAATGAGTGAGGAAATATTGACAAATAGTGCATGGAAAACAGGAGAGGGTGATAGGAGACGAGGAGAACCGAAATTAAGAAGGATGGACAGTATAAAGAGATATATTGAAGGGGCAGAGGGGTATAGCCGAGAGTGGGACAGAATGGCAGAAGATCGCGATGGATGGAGGCGACTCGTCGAGTTCGATTCCAAATTTATATTGAAACAAATAACACAATAAAATGAAGCGAAACTAATATCTAACAGACGCCATAATTGGATCCACGCGAATTCCGACACAATTGTAGCCACAAACTCGCCTCGATTATCGGTCTCGCGAGGATATTTACACGAGCGAGTAGTTGGCCGCTTATTCGGGCGACACAGTGTCGCCAGACCAATTAATCGCTTGTGTGAATGGGCCTTTACTGTCCAGTAAACGGCAACAACTGAACAAACGAAACTAAATCAACTGAACTGAAATAGTGGCAACATGTAAATCAGATCAATGATGACACCTGACGGTAACAATCAAAATACGTGTTCGCGGCCTAAACCTGTTTTCAGGGAGTTCATGAAGCAAGCGAGAGTATGCTAAGCGAAACAACCTTGCGCGTAATGTGTGACGCGCCTCTTGTGAAGACAAGCTTTACTAGTAGGCGAATAAAATTTAGTGCGTGTTTGTAGCATGCATAATCTGGTTCCCCTATCTAGCATGTCTTCTTCGTGCTAATACAAAACTTGTCAAAAGGCGTTTATTTCCAATGATTTTACTTTGACGTCAGTGCTTGGACGTTTCGTGGCGTTTTACTATGACGTCATAGTAACATGCAATAAAACGCAGTATCGCGTTCGGCCCGCTCACGTGTTCACGGAGAGACAGCAACACGAAACACGGCAACGAGAACTTATCGTGGTTAATAATAATTTATTGTTGCAGGAATTGGAAGGAGAGGGATTGGTCCTAACAAATGGGTTGGAGGTTGATGACAAAATGGAAGGGAGGTTGGTCCCCAAAACAGGTGGGGGCTGGTAGGTTGAGACCCCTGTCACACCCCTCCTCCCACCCTGCAAGAGGCTGAGGCGGAAAAAATCAAGCTACTAGAACATGCACTGAAACGCTTGTTTGGAGAAAGACCATGGAAGTAGTTATAGTGCGGATCTGACCGAGCAAATCCGGGTTCCATGTGCACAAGTTACTTCCGTTTCCGGTTGCGCACACTCCGGTCAGGTGACTTCCGTTTCCGGTGCATTGTGTGTATTCCGGAACCGGAAGTACATCAGCGCCCCCTGTCGTCTGTAGACGACTTCCGGTTCCGGAACCGAGACTACATCCGGAACCGGAAGTACATCAGCGCCCCTGTCGGCTGTAGTACTACACGTGGGACGTGAGCAGTGCTCCCTAGCGACTAAAGGACTGGTATGGTAAGAATCGGAGTACGCTAGTTCGGGCATGTTATGCGTAGGGAAGACGATGGTGTTATTAAAAGGCATGAAGGTTTTCGGTTCAGGCAAATGTAGGTGATGTGGCGATATAATGGAAATTAATCAAAATTAGTATCACCTCTATTTTTCTCTCGGTGTCCTCATAACCGTTTTATGTATATGCAGTCAAATTGAGACACCGTCATTATTATGCTAATTATTAAATCATAAATCAAAGCAAATTTGGCTTTTGGGAAAAGAACATCGGCGTTCCGATTATAATACCCTAATGTCGTAAGTTAAATGACAGGCTCTTGTAGAGCAAAACGGGAATTTTTAGAATGAAACCACCGGCTGTCTGTGTCCAAAACCAGGCTTTTCCGTTTGTGTTGACGCAGGTGCACGTCACAAACTGCCCCAAAATTACGAGGGGACATATTTCTTATGGGCGATCGTGGCGCCCAGGCCCACCACTAAATCCACCCATGGATAATGGTTCAGCGCACATACCAGCCAAACATCAACCCGAAATTCACAAAAACAGTCAAACCTCTAGCTGCGATCAGACAACAAATGACTGAATAGATAGTGATCAAAATTGATACATTTCACCACAACATGACTTCACTATTCATTCCCTCGACTGCCACAGCGACAGCTACGACAACGACAGACCAACGAGACTATACGTGATATGTCCGTCCGGAGCGTGGAAACTCCTTCAATGTCGGTCCTAATCTAATGTATTCTACGTTTTCCAACAAAAATGATGATAGCCAAAATGGGCTTCAGCAAATGGCGCTCGAGTCTATTGACTGTATGGAAAAGATGTCCAACGTTTATTAGTCATGCTTCTCCCAAAGTGCCGTTGGGCAACTGCATTTTCAGCTGCAAATACTTTTGAACCCACGCCTGAAACACACTGGTCTTCACTGTGGTTCATAAGTGAAATCAGATGATAACAAATAATAGCAAATACGTAAAGTGACGATATGATAGCATGACGATTGAAGGATGGAATATGTTGATGCTGCATAAGTGTTATATATTCAACACCGTGCGAAATATATGTATATATATATATATGTGTGTGTATATATATATATATATATATACACACACATATATATATATATATACATATATTTCGCACGGTGTTGAATATATATTTATATATATATGTTTATTTATGTTTACGATGCGACATAAATTCTACTCTGCACTATAAAATAAATGAAAAACAAACACAACTGGTGTTACATAGTGTATTTTGTCAATTTTCGCCACTTTGGATATAATATACTGTTAACATAACACGCCAGTGCTACTACAAACGATGTATGATTGTACGTCAAATGGCGTGCATGTCTACATATCGCACATTGCCGTAGACCCAATACAACTACTTTATGAAAATTCATACATCACGAGATATATAAACATATGTAACACAATCCGTTACATATGCGACACATGACACATGTAAAATTGTGGTTGCCAAGTTAGTGTTTACGCCTGTCATGAATGATGCACAATTATACATTCTGGTCCATCTGCTTATGTTGGATTCTTACAACAATTGCAATATGTTAAGTAACCTATTATTAACGTGTATTAAATAAGTCAAATAATTGTACGTATTTCGTTTTATATATCGCATAAACACTTAAATATCTTAAAAAGCTGGTGCTCTGAACATAAATAATAACTTAAATAATTTAATCATCAAATAATAAAAAATCTTAAAATAATGTTGAAGTTGGTGCTCTGAACACACATATAATAATGGGCTGGTCTTCAAACTATCGGTATACTCAATACATAAATTCTTTACAATGTTGTATTGACATAAGCTTGCCACGTTTATCTTGGATACTATTGTGTAACACCTAACAATAGATACAATGGTATAACAAAAAAGTTCAGGGTTCACATGGATCCACCAACTCACCTTTTTGGGCTTGTAAGTAGAATTGAATTATTTCTGCACCATAATGTCACCGGTATTCAACATTTACTCTCACAAATTCGAACCTTCTCTTTCAGACCCACTTCTGCACCGTCTACGTCTTTGTGAGAATAACACATTAAAAGTTTAAGCCCTTAAGACATAAGTAACATCAATGAAAAAACGTTACTTAACGGTAAGGTATTTCAATGTTGAAAATCTTTCATCATTATATGTCGATTAGAAGTGAGATGGAATACAGGGTGGCTGCATTTCCATTAAAGTAGGTATTTGGTGAATAAAATATGCAAATAAAACATGCATTACCATCAATGAACCATCTGACTTGAAATACAAATGTTGTTCCAAGTTAATACTGGCTTAGCATACATCTCTTTAGATGTAGATCTAAACCTAACAAAATGATCGAGTATTAAATCAATTTCACTGTGACTTTTAAAGTACATTCTGACATTTATTATTTAATGTTAAAGATATACTCCTATCTTAAACAACTTAACAAGATACAAGCAAGATTTGTTTCCTGCGCATGTATACATAACATTTTAAATCAAAAATAAAAGTCTTGTTTTTGGGGCTATCTATGAATATCACGCTAGTGGTGTTCTCAGAATGTGTTCTAGATGTGGGAGAATCTGGTCAAATCTGTTTTCCTGACGGCTGCCATGTTTATTGGGCGACCAATAAGTGCCTGGAAGAAATCAACTTTTGGTGAGATTAAATGTCTCTGACTGAAACCGAAGAACCGCTGGAAGCATTGCAAACTCTCAATCAAGCGAGCTGCTAAGTTGGAACAGGGTAAGTTTAGTAAACAGAGGCCAAAATATTTTGGATAAGTTGAGTTTAGAAACTAATAGTATGACCATAATAAAAATCGAATATTGCGAAATTACATGCACTCATGACGTAGGGTTATTAAGAGTATGGCAAGGCCCATGAAATTAAGATGCTGTGTGTTCAACAAGGCTTTCCCAGTAAACCACTGGCGTGATATTCTTAACTGTAGTTGCAAATGGTTGTTTTAGTAACTCTTAGAGGTGCATGGGCCCAAAACCACGACTTTTGTTTCACTTTAAATGGAGGGGAAAATAAAGTAAAATAAAAGTGTTTTGAGAGTATGCATGTATTACTTACTACAAATGCAAATGAAAGCAGGAAAGGGTAACAGGTGGCAGGTCCATCTGGCTATAGCAAAATGGAAATATTGAAACTATTTTAAAACATGTTTGATACTAAAAGTACAACACACCACTATAAACCACTGTACCAAAATGTACACACCACCATACATCATTGTACCGAAATGTATTAAATATATATATATATAAATATATATATAAATATATATAATGTGTGTGTCTGTGTGTGTGTATAAGTTTGTACTTATGTGCATGGAAATGAAAAACATATTTAGCATATCACAGTATGGATTGTTGCACTAAAGGCTACATTGTAGTTACACACACCACACCACACCTCACCACTGCACCCCCGCATGCACACGCGCACACAATGTTCTTATACAAACACCCTCAAGGTGTGTACGTGCTGTTTCTTCACCTGAATGTGATCAGGTATTCAGGGTAAGCCTGATCACCGGAGAACACGACATACGTGTTTGTATGGCTGACGAACACAGAGTCATACTGACGTCCATTCATGGGATTAACTGGTGCAGGATAACTTTGGATGCCCCTTGTGCATTCACCAGTTACAACACGTGCCTGGTAGACGTATTTCATTCCGTTTACCCTTTGTGTGGCACCTTTGTCTGCTGATGGATCCATAGTGAAGTAGATGGGAGTGGCTAAAACAACACACTTAGTAATGACAATTCACATTTGTTTTTTGCATTAATAACTAACACAATTACACACAGTTGTATTGTGACTGAATATTGCATTTGCTAAATATGAAGAAACAATGTATGCAATGTATTTTTAGTGTCTAAGACAGTATTTTAGACACTAAAAATAGCATTTGTACAGAAACGTTACAAATTATTGTCATTTCAATTTGCCTAATTATTGAAACGTATATATATTTTAGACAATATTAGTGCATTCTTCTTCCCCTCTGGTGCCTTTAATTGCGGGGTGGGGTCATATCACTTAGTTTGTTGCGTCTATTCTATACAATTTTGGAGCATGTGCCTCACCCATATCATTGCCATTGCCAACAGTGTTTAAATATGTATTTTTGCTGGATTGGAGTAGGCTAAAAATAGCAGTGTATTCCAGGTGATAACAAGTCAATTTACATTATTTAGGACTCTGTTTGATAGATCAGTTTTACCAGTTATGTATGCCATCGTACTGAACTGTCCTGGTTGGACAGTATTACTTTGTGGACAAAATACAAAATAACTACTTGTGTACACAAAATGTTTTGCACTTAAATGATGTACACAGCTTCAGCATACACATACACAAATAAACGGTACAGCTACTCTATTGTAAATATTGAAACAAATCGCCGCTGGAATTACCTCTGAAACCATTGACATGGATGTCATCCACAGCATCAGCAGTTGTGTTGTGCCAGAGTTGTTTCTCAATAACGTTCTGCTCTCTGTAGTCCATGCGAATTTCTTCTCTGCATTGCATGTACTGTCGGTACAGCTCAAGATTCTGAACTTTTTCGATCTGAAACATTCAGAAGTCTGCATGATGGCTGAGTATCTCACTTTTGCCAGAACCAATAAAATTGGATTATGAATTGGCTTCACATATTTTGAGTTTGAACTGGCTTTGCATATCTACAGGAATGAATGTGAGGAATTTCTCTATGACGGGGTTTCACAAAAACTTGCTTAGATGTGGGCCAAATTTTATCCAATCCAGTTATCTCTCTGCAGGCCAAAGCTTTTACGAAATGAAGAAAATACTGTTGCAAATGTACTCATATTCAAAGTGTTTTATGCTTATCAGAACCACACCTGAACAATGAATAAAGTATACTCTCTAAAAACTACACAAAAACAAAATCAGTTGATGCAAAGGAGAAACTTGCATATTAATCGACAACTGACTGATGCCTGGAGTGAGCAGAGAAATCGCAAATCACCTGCAAATACTTGTCCTCTAACTGGCATCAATGTTCTTGATGTGATTAATCACTGAAATTCCAGATTCACATGATCAAGTACTGCCAAAAAGTACCATCAATTTGTGGGCTGCTTCACGTGTCACTGGAAATAGGCCTGGCACTGTCGTGCATAAGAAAAGTACAACATCGTCTCTCACAGAGAGAAACTCTTCCTCACGCCTGGCATAATGTTGAAGTCTATGAGATTCTCTTGCAAAGCAGCTTCAATTATTCCAAATGATTGCAAAAACTTCTGAGAAACACCATGACCAGTGGCAAACAGACTAGCAAAGAAGAAACAAGCATCATTAACAGCAGAGAAGTCAGCTGATCGATTGCTGAAGGTGGTCTGCAGGCTGTCCAGCACAAACAAGCACCTGTTTGGTTTCTCTGCAGAGTTCTCTTGTGAATGTTAAATGCAAAAAAGTTTTCGCTCTTGACATGAGTTTCGAAGAGCGACAGCTTATCATCGAAACCCTTCACTCCTTCATACAAATGGCAAAACTTATTCAGATTCAATTTGTTCAAAATGTCCGAAAATGCATGTCTGAATGCACAGCTGAACAGGAAACTTATTACCTTCCAAATGAGCGACCAACTGACCGATTTCTTGAACAAAACTCACTATGTGAAAAAGTAGTACAATTCATATCTCCTGAACTGCTCCTCGGCTCAGCGAGCAAACACTGTTGTAGTATCGAGCATCATCATAGTCTGCGTTAAGAAGTGCGCCCAGGATATTCAGGAATTTCATTCAAAATTTACTATTCTTGGCAAGGGCCTGATGGGGCAGCTGGTAGCATTCAGTAGTTCTGGCACATTGTATCTGGAACTATCTAATAATGTTGACCTGGAACATTCAACTGATTATAAAATAAATCTATGTATGATGCTTATGTTGCTGCACAGTGTGTTAGCAATAATTTACTTCAATTTAAAGTGCTATGTCATTGACTGTACTCACAGAGAAGATCTGTTGTACAGGCACCCCAGCATCCTTTGAGAAGTTCTTCTGGACTGCCTTGTATTCAGGGTTTTCTTCATCCAATTTGATCAATGTGCAGGGTTTCGTGCTGTGCATGTCAGACCAGTGTTTAGGCAGGTTAACACCATCTGCAAATACGTAGTACATAATATTAGGTTCACAACGAAAATTCAACAACTACACATTAAGAAGAACCAGAATGAAGTTGTGGATTTGCATTAACTGTTTTTAATCTTGAAAGCAGCAGGATTCATATACTTCCTAGTAACCATATTATATAAAATATAAACTACTGCATGTGTTTTATTGCCACATGAAAACAAATGTATCATACACAAATAATTTTAATTTATTTATTTAATTTAAAATATCAGGTGCTTATTTATTAGGGAGTGCACTTAATAGCATAGTGTTGCTATCCAAACATTTTTGCATGTCACTTTTGTTGTACCTTCTAATATGTTCAGAGCAACAGCTTTCTTGTAATGACAGCACGTTCGAAGTTCAAGTTACACTGATATGCAGATATATTCAAGGGTCCCCCCTCCCTATGTCAATTCCTCAATCTGCATATATATATATATATATATACATATATATATATATATATATATATATATATATATATATATATATATATATATTTTACCTATATATATATTATACATTTATATATATAAATATATACATATATATATATTTTATATATATATATATATATATATGTATATGTATATGTATATGTATATGTATATGTATATGTATATATATATATATATATATATATATATATATATATATATATATATATATATATATACATACATACATATATATGTGTGATATCCATAAAATAGTGAACATGAACAAACTTCACATTTTTTACTAGACAGCAGGACTAGTAAAGACAACAGTTTACTAGTCCACCAAAGGTTTTACTGGCCCTGCAAATAATCAAAACATAACACAAATGTTAACCCGCTTTAACGCAGGCTTGGTGACAACAGTCAAAAAATTATACATATTGCTGGTTTATGTAGAATAAATGAATTGAAGAATACAGAAAAACAACTAGATAATGAAAAGATAAGAATTAAGAAATGCATGCTCTCTGTGTATAATAAACCATTTCAGCATAAACTCTCACCCACGGATTCGAACGAAGTTGAAAAATTATGCCAGGTTACCACGCAATTGGGTGATGCTTAAGTTAGGATAATCAACTATATAATAAGTGTCACTTTTGACAATGTCCAATACAATAATATTTATTATCTGTACAGCTTGCTGTTTGGGATTTTATTTACTTAACTATTATATGCTGAATCAACTGTATGTTATAAAGGAATGAAGGGTGTCCATCAAAAAGTAAAATTGTTGTTATGCAATACAGCTGTATATATAGTTACATTTTTCCAACTATTTTAAGTTGCAATAACTATAATTATTAAAAACCCATGTACAACTGAGAATAAAGTGTGTATTTATGGTCTTACTTTTGTACGTCACATACCATAAAAAGAAATAAGATTTTTTTACCCCATAAATAATACACAGCAGGTACGTGGCCATTAATTTTTTTTACAAAACACATTTCAGTACAAAACAGAACATCATTCAGTAAAAAACATATCACCAATGATTATACAGTATATTGTAGAACTTAATTTTTGTATTAAAACATTTAACAAATAAGTTGTACATGTTAATTTCAAATGCCAATTAATCTCTGACACTCAACAAAATAAATTCTAAGATATGTGCTATCTCGGTTGTAACTGTTGTATCTAGTGTCAGTGTTCTTTTACTGGTATTAATTCAATAAACAAACATGCTGCAGAAACAATTTATCATGAGCAATACTGTCCATAACCCTTCCATGGTCTCATGTTTGCAAACATCTCACCATTAAAAAACCTAGGGGTCACCGTTGCCTTCGCTTAACCACAGGACCGAGTGAAATAAAGCCTCTTATATTCTATGCTCTGGTTTTATTGTCTGTCTGCTTGTTGACTCTCTCAACCTGTCTTTGATGTGGTAACCTAGCAGCCACAGCCTTGACTGGGGGAAGCCAGTGAGCATTGCCTCTTTGTCTCCTGGGGTAGCCTGATGGAAATAGCCACATAATTTGTTCTAGACAGACTAGTTGACAGGCAGGCAGCTTTACTACACAAATGTTTACTAGTTTTTGGACTAATGGACTAGTGGGTAGTTCAACCCCCAACACAATTATAAAATGCATGTTCAGCTTCCAGGTAGTTGTTGTTCAACAGTCATTATGCCTGTTAAGCGACTTGCCAGAGAAGGTGATATATTACTCCTAAATACTTTAATTGTGCCATATTCTACAGATACGTCAATTAATTAAATATATATTGACCTAATCATGGCATATCCTTAAAATAATTGTAAAAACAGCCAGTGGACACTGTAGAAGTAGTAAGTATGACAAAACAGCATTAATAAAAGACCTAAACCATATAGATTGATGTAAGAAAGTCTTTGTTCTCCCTAATGAAGTGGGAAAAATAACCCAATCATGTGGTTTTTACTGTCTCACCTGGTCCCTTGTGATATGAAGAAGGGAAGACTGGCTGAGTTGTCCCGCTGGTGTTGGCCCTTTCCAAGAAACATTCCCTGTATGATTTCATCATGGTCTGCTCAAATATGACAATCCTCACCAGTCTCAGACAGTTGACGGTGTTAGACTGTGTGAACTGTTTGATCGATTCAAACATGTTGTTGGCCGAATCGCATGGCTTTAGCTGCAATGCACCTGCAAACAGTGTCAAACATAAGCAAATCATTAGCTGATGCAGTCAATGACTATATAATTCATCAAGTGTAATAAGTCCAATCAGACTGCATCCAGTGGTATTCAGCTGGAACAATAAAACGTTCTCACAATTATATGTATACACTGAAAATATATATTCTGAATAGTGAGGTTACATGTATTTGTTTTGCATTGGATTCAACAACAATATCTAATCTTCTCTTCTTTTGACAATAACATATATAAAGGACTCGAATATAAGTGATATATATATATATATATATATATACATATATATATATAATAATTATTATTATGTGAAAACCAACCCAAGTAATGTATCATTACAACCTATCTGTTGTTGATGCAATACGTGCATGGTTTGTTGACAGACAATGGTGCAGTAGAATAAAATCAGGCATAAATAACTTTAGCACATGTATTATAATAGTATAATAGTTGACTCTGTACGATTATGATGAATGCTGGAGCCACATACAAACTTACCAGTGCCAAGTGCTGGGAACGCAACCGACTTGATGTGAAGACGTTCAGCTTCGACAAGAACATTATTAGTAATGCTTGTCAAATTCATGTTTGCATCCATGTGGATGATATGAGAACAGGGAAGATTTCCTGCTCCTGTTACAGCAATCCCCCTAGGTGGAATAGTCCCTAAAAATATTAAACATCGCTTTAGCACGAAATCAGAAGTGGACATATATAAACAACCGATTATTATGATGGTCGTATTTCTAGAATCTGCATGAATGGGTGTGAATGCACAAACACACGCACCTGCATCTGCACACACACACATTGTCAATATGCATGCTTGCAAAACTATGCTGTTATTAACAACAAACAACACTTAAATAACAAAGTACAAATACTATCAAGAGAATGGTTTTAGCATTCCATAGAGCAAATATCGTTATGTGATTCTACACCACATTCTTTGAAACTATGATGAAGAGCAGACTGAAATTTTAACAAAGTAACATATTGGACTGTTCTTTCAAATAAAGGTCCTTTTTACATCTCTGATAAAATGTTGTTTATAATATGCAACTTCACAGTCGGGTTTGAGTAAACCAGTTGTGCACACACACACACACACACACACACACACGTACCCACATACACACACACTGTGGGATTGAAAAGTTGATATTATAGACTGCATAGTGATCTTGATGATGATGGTTTATTATAGAAATTGTGATACGATACATACAATAATACAATGCATACAAACATTGTCAGTTTCCATAATGAGGGTATCAAGCCATAAGTGGCTAATTTTCCCTCACAGTAAATGTAATGCCTGTATATCCTATTCTACTGTGTGTCTTATGTCAGTCAATTTTAAGATATTGCCAATGGAGCATACAAATTCTAAACACTTATTTATATATATATATATATATATATATATATATATATATATATATATACACACACACACACACACACACACACACACACACACACACACACACACACACACACACACACACGTTATATGTTTTTTCAACAGTCTATGTAAAACTATGACAACAAATATAAAGTACAAATGAAAATAACATAACTTGCATTCAAACATTTAAGTCATAACGTTATATAAAACTGTGTCTAATAATATTCTGTGTTTTTGTCTTGCTGATTTGTTAAAATTAAATAGACATATCTTAATAGAAATCAAGTTATATATATTCATAGAGTTATTACTTGCACATTTAATTAATGATTAAACGATCACATATTGATGGTGTTGTATTTGGGAATCTGAAACAGTAATAACCAGATCACATTTTGAAGCTATTGGATTTGCCATAATACCTTACATCGAAACAAAAGTCATGGTTTTGGGGTATGCACCTAAAGGATAATAAAAACTAACCATATTCAACTAAAATCAAGAATATCACGCCAGTTGTTTACACAGAATGTGTTATAAAAGTAGGTCATTTCTCCAGTTAACCAGGGCTGACATGCTAACCAGCACGACCGATAAACGCATGCGCAGTTATATAAAATCGGGTAATCTTGACTACCCTGTGAATCATGAAGATTTGTCAGTATACACAGAAACAATGCAGTCTCAAACAAGCAGATCATTATGTCAGAAAGAGGACTAGTTTAGTCAACAAATGCCAAAATATGTTACATAAATTGAGTTTGGATGCAAACCGCAAGGCCATGTCCTACTGGCAAGTATAGGAATAAGTGTATACAAATATATTTTCAATTGGCGAATTAATATTGCCAGATCACAGCACCTGTGACATAGGATTAGCTAACAGTATGGCATGACCCGTGAAATTAATATGTTTGGAGATTCTGGTCAAATCTGTTGTCCTGGCGGATGACATGTTTATTGGGCGACCAATTAATGCCTGGCATTTTTAAGAAATCAACTTCTAGGGAGATGCATTAAGTGTTTTCGACCAAAACCGAAGAGCCACTGGAAGCAATGCAAACTTTCAGTCAGAACAAGATAAGTTTAGTAAACAAAGGCCCAAATATATTGCATAAGTTGAGTTTAGACGCAAACAGCATGGCCGTATCTTATTGGCAAATAATATATATTTTAATTTTGTGAGCGAATATTGCCAGACTACATGCACTCGTGACGGACGTAGTGTTATCTAACAGTATGGCACAACCAATGAAATTAAGATGTTGTATGTTCAAAAAGGTTTTCCTAGAAAACCACTGGTATGATATTCTTAATTGTAGTTGCAAATCAAAGGCATAGCTAGGGATAAATATATGTGGAGGGGGGTCGATGTGTCCATTTTAAAAGCAAAAACTAGTCATTTGCAATCTGGTGCATTTTGAAATCAACATAAAAAGAATGATTCTTTATGAAGAAAAACCGCGAACCCATTTTTGACCCCAATCCCTGGCGAAAGTGGACGTGAACCATCAGTATATCACATATGTATAATAAGAACTAAGTGCTAAGATGTTTAGGTATTGTGCCACATAGCGATCAATGACTACTCATAAACGTGTGTCCATTTCCTGTAGCAAGTGATCCATGAATGGCAGATACACTGTCCTCGTATAATACTGGCTGGTGCCTATGTCTACCAGCACTGTGCAGCTTGCTTGCCCCAATCTCAAGTCTTCCTGCTAGCTCTACAGCATTGTCATTATACTTCTGGTGTCAGCCCTCTCTTGCTGGTGGGAGTTTGCCATTGGTCGAGTCCGTATAATTGAGGGTCTTGAGTGTGGGGTATATTCATATTTGGGATGGACCATTCGAGGTGGGGTGGATATGTTACCACTGAAGTGGAAACAAATTCTTTACCATACTGATGTGGAAGCATGTGCATACAGCTATCTAAAAGCCTACAAATGGTTATGCTTTAATAACTCTTACAGGTGCATAGGCCCAAAACCATGGCTTTTGTTCCCCTTTAATAATATTAAGCTGTTGGAGTAGCAGTATGAACTTACACTGACTAACAATATTGCTTGATCAATTGTATATTGTTGTACTTGCTTTTATCCTTAAAGCTTTCCAGAGAAACATTACAACACACATTATGAGCAAAAGATATACAATATGCCAGAAATTAATTTGGCTTTAATGATAACAAACTCAAATGCGTAAAACTGTTTGGCAAGGCTAGTTACCCAGTCTCCTAGTTTCCCTCACTCAGTGCTGCTACGTAAATCACTGCATTGGCTCCCTGTCCAATATTGCATTATTTTTAAGATTTGCCCAATTACCTATCAAACACTTTCATCCAAGCAACCAGCATATTTACATTCACTGCTCACTCATGCAAGAAAGCCTAGACAGCTTTATCACCTAGTACTAATCCACTTTTCGTTGCCAGTGTAAGGACAAATGTTGGAACTGGATGTTAAAATGGTTATTTTGATATATTCAAACTGTTTTATCAGTACTAATAACATTGGATGATGCAAAACAAGAAGAGAAAAACAGCAGACAAGAAAAAAGGACAAGAACTAGAAACCAGGTTGTCATCTCATACATAGGTGTCTCAGAGAGGGTTGACCAGGTCCTGAAAAAATATGGGGTGACCACAGCTATGCATCCCCATACAACACTGAGACGTATGTTGGTACACCCAAAGTAGAACCAAAAGAACAGGGTGGTCTACCTATCAAATACTGTGTAAAAGTTGTGGCGCAGCCTATATAGGAGAGACAGGGAGACTGTTTAAGACCAGACTCAATTAACACAAGAAAGATGTAGAGAATGCACAAAAAGAATGAGGAGCGAAAAGAAGCGGTCACAGTCCACCACCAACAAGCCCATCTTTACGGACCACACAACCAATGAAAACCATATTATAGACAGCATACCAATCCAACTATTTATGTCTTGAATTGTTTAAAGACTAGTAATTGTGCAGCTAGGTTTGGGTTTCCCGACGATTTTAGTGCAATAAAAGTTTCTTGTACTTTGCAAGACTTTTTGACAAGTCACAAACTGACAAGTCAAGTCTAAAGTCAGTTACCTCTACGCCCATGTCAAATCTCAAGTCATCTCTATGAATTTCAAGTCAAGTCACAAGTCATGAAAATGGGCAACTTGAGGGTGATTTGAATGAGCCCTTATAATGCCAGTCAACAAGTCTAGTTTGTACTTACCAATCTTCTTGCATTCGTGCACAACAGAATGACCGCCAACGTCAACAATGGCCTTGGAAGTAGCCCCTGTCAAGGATAGAACAGTAAACTATCTTAAATCATGCCAATCGCAGCCAGTGTAACTAACTGCTAATATGTTGGCTCGTGACCATCCGATGTCCCAATTTGCTCAGAAAAATGTATTCCTTGATGTATTTTGGGATAAAGAACACTTGTCTTTGTTCTTTAGCCACTGCTCAACTAACTGTCCCTTGGGTCTTGTGTGGCTCAACTAGAACCGTTTTGACAATTAAGCTTATTTAATAAAATTTTCATTAATGCACGAAGTGATGTAAATAATCTTCTTCTTTGTGCAAAGTTAAACTATTTGTAAGTGCACACACAATAAAGTCTGGTCTCATGCGTTAATGGTTTACACACCATCAGACATTAATCACAATTACCAAGTTTCGAAAAAAATCAGAAAACATACTTTTAGCTTACATGTTCTGGCCGTTGTGACAAATGTAACCTATTATACGTCAATAATTTTCTAATAACATGTTCAATCACTGGGTGGTACCATGTTACTGTCACTGCTGTAGTTTCCCGGGAAACATGGGTGGCTCAACTAACCCAGTGGCTCAACTAACACTGCCTTCCCCTACATAAGTTATGTTCAGTTAACACTAGCATTAAACATGACATCACATTCTTGTCAAGCCACCATTGGCTTCGAAAACATGACATGCTAGTCACACAAGATTCCTCAATATATCACTCATTTCTACCATTTTTAAACATTCTTTGATTCTCCTTCGAAATATTATGCTGCAAGTGGTCTTGCTATATAATGTCTTACTAGACTGTCCAGTAATTATATGAAAGATTTAACAAGATTTGCCATCCAAGCCAAAGGCCCAGATGGCAAGTGGACAAGGAAGCCATTGGCTTATCGAGAGTCCAACAATGTTCATCTACGTGTAACCTGCCCTCCTGAGATATGTGTCAACCTTGTTTTTAAACATATGATGCAGACAATGAATAGGCACACTGATAGCATTAATGGATAGTAATATAATGGTGGCAGCAAACTCAAAAATAAAGGAGTCACCAACACTTAATGGATTTTGCAAAAATGTATATTGTCAAAATTAGTTTCTACAGTCTATTCTATATGATCAGGAATCCATATATACATTGTTGTGCAAGACGTACATAGGCATTCCCATACAACATTCTACAGTATACCTAACTGAGTGAAGTTCATATCAGTGCTGTTGACGATGGCATCTGTTCGTTGTTTCGTTAGATCACCCAGTACAATCTCAATCTTTAGGGGACCAATCTGGAACTGTGTGTCATTGTCACTGCTGCTGTGACTGGCTGCACCACATGTGGCACCTCGGTGCTCCTGAAATATGTAAATAAACATAAATGTGGATGTACACACTCACATATGTATCCATGCACAAACAAACGCATGCATTGATTCACACAAACAATATACAGATATATATTAATATCATCAAACATTGACAAATTCCAGGCATATGACATACATGCATGTTTAAAATAGTATTGTATAGTTCCCATAGATGCGCAGCATGCGAAGGCTTGGATGCGTGTCTGTTAGTTTCTCATAATAAGTGGCACAAGCTGTCGGGCGGGGAGTGGGGGGTGGGCAGACATACAAACTTCATGAGCAAACACATCTACCAAACTGACTGATGCTCAATCAATACACGACAAGAACACACGAGCTAGACACTGAGACAACGCGTTTTTTTAACGTTTTTGTAAAGCCAGACAAACGTTCGCTGGCCACTACTCAATTCTGATATCATAGGTCAAGCGATGTTATGTCCAAAATTGCGCCAGCAAATGGACATCATTAGGCATTGCAGTATGTTCTATGTCTGTCCTGAATCTGCACTAAAATTCAAACAAGCACGTTTTGCAAATGGCAAGTGAGCAGTAAATAAACAAAACTACCAGCGATAGCAATGTAGTGCCACCTAGCGGCTAAAACACACCTACACACTGATATATTTAGAGTCTGCAAGGTGGCGCCAACAGTAGCACAGTATTACCACCGTGCGAGTATGCATGTTTGTGTGTGGCTGAGTTTGGTGGGTGTGTGCATGTGTGAGTGCATGCATGCGTGTGTGTGATCGTTTGTGTTTGTGTGTACATATAATTGGTCAACATGTTACATTCACATACCTGTCCACTAGCAGTTTCATCAGTATGCTGTGCTGTTGCACTGGGCTGTGGTGCCTCAATCCTGGTTTCGTGGTTCTTTGTTTGGCTGTAGAAAGTTTCCAAAGGATGCGTAGGGCTGGCATCTGCTTGGGAGCAAGAAGCACAACAGAAAATATTTTCATGATAAAGTTCATGCAGTACTGTATGATTATGATTATCATAAACTCAAAATACAAAATGTATGAACAAATATAAAAAAGTGCATCCCAAAAACAGAAGTGTCTAGGAAGAAACTTACCGACAGAGGAGAAAAAAAGCAAGAGGGAGACAAGTGGGAGAAAGAGAGAGAATGTCTGATAATAGCATTTTAATAGTAGTTTAAATTTTTTGACAGATTGCATAACAGCAGCTGGGCTCAATGTTAATATTTTGTCCATCAGATGAATGTCAAATATCACTGTCAGCTGGAAATGTCACTTGTCCAAAAATAGTATGGTTAATTTATCAACTATGTCATATTTCTAACTAGTTTGTGATTGATTGGTCACTGAATATATTACCTGTTCTGTTGGGAATTCATACATTTTATTAATTGAGACTTTACAATGTTGAGTACGACAGTACTGCAAAGTTAAAACCTTGTGATTGCATCTGACGTTATATCAACTTTTCAACTGAATATGTTATAAACCCCCAGTTGTTCAATTAGAAATTGGACATAATGTCAAAGTACTGTATAGTACTCTGTAGAGCACTGTCTGTGCTTGGTAGTCATAAAATGAAATCAATACAAAAGGTATACTATTGATTGAAACTATGTCCTTTATGTCAATAATAAACATAAATGATACTTATAAAAGACTGTTAATTTATAACCGAAAACAGTATAAATTTAACTTACTTCCAGTGGAATCACCGGTATTATAAATTTGTTACCAAAAATTTTGTTGGGAACCGAAGAAAGAAAGTAAACCCTAATTTTTTGCCACTTCATTAATTATTTATATGTACATGTATAAACAGATGAATAATAAATTAACATTTCAACCAACTTTTACTGAAATGACATTATTCCTTGTAAAATTTCTGATATCAGTTTTGATAATTTTGCTGCTGACGTAGTTGTTATTAAGTCAGAAATAAAAACATGTTGCACAGGGAACCCTGAACTTGTTTTGCCTTTTTAGAGATAAATAATATAAAAACAAATTGTCAAGTCTTACTGAAGTGGTATTACTCCTTGTGGGCTAAATATTGTCAAAATTTAGCTAAACTGTGGTTTTACCATGACTTAATAAAACACATAAAATAATAAATTTTACAATTTTTGTTATGTGATTTGACATATTATGCTTTATGTAATATGAACATATCAAACTGCAATATTACTTTTTATATTTGAATAGTAAAGAAATCTTGTATGACTGATTATGAATAGAGCACAGTATTTTGCTAATTATGCAGGTGACGTAGTTATTACTGTCAGATAAAAAAAATTGCATGGGACCCCCAAGTTTGTTTTGCCTTTTTGGCCTTTGGGTTCTAATAGATTTCAAACAACCTTTAACGTTTTAAGTGTAATTACTTTTATTTCTGGGTTATCGGCCACCATAACTGGACAGAATCATAAAATAAAAGAGTATAGTTTCCTTGTGCAAATGTTCAGTAGACCCTTCCCATTACCTCCATGTTACCCGAATCTTTACGCTCCATTATAATCCACCAGGTAACACGTTGACATAACAGGAATGGTCTATTTTTCAACAGAAAACCAATACTAATATTGCATACCTGACATGATGCTACGACTCTTGTGAAATTCTTTCAATACACAGTATATGCCAAGACTCTTGTGAAATTCTTTCGATACAGAGTGTGTCTTGTCAACCAGGAACACCTTCTTCACACATGTATGCTTGTGACCTTCTAGGAAATCTCTTAGTGCTGACATGATGTTCTCGGTGCACTTGTCAATAGGAAAGCTGCAATATCCTGAGCTCAGTGCTGGAAGGGCAATGGAAGAAAGACCACATTGTTCAGCAGCCACCATGCTTTCATAGACGGCACCATAGAGGTTCCTCTCATCTTTGCAGTGTCCACCTTGCCACCCTAGAACCACTGCATGGATCACCTTCCTGCATGGCAGCCGGCCTGATGTTGACACATAAACTTCGCCTGGGTTAAGGCTACGATAATCACGCTGCTGCATATACTCATCACATTCTCGCTGAATCTCTGATCCTCCTGCAACAGCAATGAAGGATTTATATGCTTCAGTACAGAACTCTAATGACAAACATAACATTTTGTAACACAGCATTACACTTTGCTTCTTTGTTAGGGTATAATATAAATGTACACAATGATTACAATCAAGTATTAACTGTTTCAATGCATTGCTAATACACAAATCTTATTTTCATAATACCACATCAATACATGTTACCTGTTTTCATAATTCAATTCCAGTCAAAATTATAAAGAAAACATATTCATAGTTAATTACTCAAAAATAAAAATTTTCAGATGGAAATCTAATTATGCTGGAAATCTAATTATGCTACAACCACAATAAGGGATGTACAATAAATTAAATTCACTTTATTTCTTAACAAACAATTATTGACAATACCTGCATCCACAATGGCATTGGCAAATCCTTCACTATGAATCAGTTGTCCGTTGGCAGCATTGACAATGGCATCTGCGTGGAATGTTATCAAATCTCCTTGAACCACTTCCACTGTAGCGTTTCCCAGCATGTAAGAGCTACCAGTGCTCCCACCAGAACGGCTACCCTTGTTTTCTGTTAGTAACTTGGCTTGTGCTACCGATGTTGCTGGTAAGCCTTTGTCATAGGACTGAAGTTTCTCTTTCACCTCTGGTGTTTGCAGTATGTCTGTGGAACCAACAACAACATATTCCTCACATGTTTCATCCTTGATCACTTCCATGGCATCCTCCAGGTCTTCATCACTGAGGGCAAACACCTCAAGTGTGGTGTCCTCTACAGCCACATACACTGCACATAGTTCCCTTCTCTTGAATACCTTCACCACGTGTGTTGTTATCATGGTAATGCCCCGCATTAGTCTGATCAGGTGGGTAGACATTTCTAAAGATGAATGTAATAGAACTAGACGGAAAGGTAAGTTTGGAAACGTGAAGATATTAAATGAATGGGAAAAAATATGTAAACACCAGCAGTGTCAGTATGTTTAAAAACAAACTGCACACATGTGACAAGGGCGGGCCACATATAGGTGAACAATTGTAGGATCTTGATTGGAGTCTGACAAGGGTGGGCCACACATAGGTGAACAATTGTAGGATCTTGATTGGAATCTGACAAGGGCGAGTCACACATAGGTGAACAATTTTAGGATCTTGATTGGTGTCTGACAAGGGCGGGCCATACATAGGTGAACAATTGTAGGATCTTGATTGGAGTCTGACAAGGGCGGGCCACACATAGGTGAACAATTGTAGGATCTTGATTGGTGTCTGACAAGGGTGGACTACACAAAGGTGAACAATTGTAGGATCTTGATTGGTGTCTGACAAGGGCGGGCCACACATAGGTGAACAATTGTAGGATCTTGATTGGTGTCTGACAAGGGTGGACTACACATAGGTGAACAATTGTAGGATCTTGATTGGTGTCTGACAAGGGTGGACAACACATAGGTGAACAATTGTAGGATCTTGATTGGTGTCTGACAAGGGTGGACTACACATAAGTGAACAATTGTAGGAACTTGATTGGTGTCTGACAAGGGTGGACTACACATAGGTGAACAATTATAGGATATTGATTGGTGTCTGACAAGGGTGGACTACACATAGGTGAACAACTGTAGGATCTTGATTGGTGTCTGACAAGGGTGGGCCACACATAAGTGAACAATTGTAGGATCTTGATTGGTGTCTGACAAGGGTGGGCCACACATAGGTGAACAATTGTAGGATCTTGATTGGTGTCTGACAAGGGTGGGCCACACATAGGTGAACAATTGTAGGATCTTGATTGGTGTCTGACAAGGGTGGGCAACACATAGGTGAACAATTGTAGGATCTTGATTGGTGTCTGCATCATTTAATATTATCTTCTGCATGGGCATGAAAGAAAAAATGAGCAGTTTTTATTTTCATTTATTACTGTCCAATCTATTTTTCGAATTACCTGAGATAAACAATATTTATGCTTACAAATAAAAGGTACAGCAACCATTTGATTTACTATATTGGAGGGTTCATACTAATACTGCATCACACTGGGTCAAGTCTAAGTTCACAGGCTTTACCAATTAATCGGTAGTGATGAATAACTGACTGTCACCCTTCTACTGATATTGTTAATTAACTGTATTCCAGCACAGCCTTTAGTAAAATATATATGTCTCTCTACAGACATACTGATTTACATGCAAATGTTTTACAAGATAAATTTAATTTTTAGATACTAACCCAATAATGTTAAATATAATTTTTTACTAAAAAGTTACTGACTACAAATACTGTATCTTACTTTTGGAGTCTTGAGACTCATGACAGCTGACTGGTACCGATACTAGTGATTCAGGCTTTATTCCTCTTGCCAGCCGGACAGCTACAGTGGTGCCATCTAGGGAGAATGTTTCCACTGACAGTGCCTTCTTTGTAACTAAAACAAAAATAATACAAAATACTTATCATGAAACAACATATTTTTCATCACACACAGTACTAATTAGTTGGTATCACTTAATAATTATATAAAATGTTAATACAGATTATAAATTTGCAAGCAAGTTTTTGTTTTACATTTACCTGATAGCACATGTAAAATGCTAACCTTCAGCAGTTTCAAATGTTAGGTACGTAACATTTTTGCCAGGTGAACATTGCACACTTCGAACTGTGACATCACCAGATGGAAACTTGCTCTCAAACTTCAGCACTATGGCATCTCCTGTGGCTGATGGGATAGATCCACAGACCTCGATGGTTCTTCCATCCCACTCTTCCTGTGAAGACCCTACTGGTTCAGGAGATGCATCACATGTGTCAGATTCTTCCCGTCTGCGAGCCTTATCCCAAGCACGAGACACATCCAGTAAGTCACCATCCAGGTTCAGATCAGGTTTCTTGAGCACAGACTGAGCATCTGCAGAAAGCAATAAACAATATATTAATAATGACTTATTACACAATAACACCATCACCACACACACAAAACATATGGCATCTTGCTCATATATAAACTTAATATCTATATCACGGTGTGTGTAGGAATGTAACGTATATGCCAGTTTGATTTAATTAGTTTTTATGCGCAAATGTTAGTAAGTCGTTTGGAGATTTATTCGATGTATTAAGCCTAGATTAGCAACAGAAAAACAGGTTTCGAAAAGTTTATAGTTAAACCACCCAAGTGGATATGGACAAAATTCATACGGTGCCAAAGATTGATGGTACTGTTTAGACACTTCAGTCTTCCCTTTAATCCTGACATTTGCTAAATTGCTCTGACCTTGGGGGGTCAACGTAATTGGGAAATGAGGGGGAACCCTGGATTTGGCCCAGCTCCAAGAGTTCAAAAGTTTAACTTGCAAAACTGGGCAAGGAAGACTGGTAGACGTCATTGTCCAGTGGTTGAGAGGGTGGGTGGATTTAACAAGTTGACCAATAGTAAAGCGTATTGGGTATTTAAGCAATTACAGCGCCTCTAGTGACGGCGTCTGATTTTGGAAAACTGGGAGTATAAATACCCCGGAGGAGGGATTGCAAGGACTGGCACAAGCTACATTTTTAGGCATCTAAATTATCGGTAAGGGTGGTCCTGGCGGGCCATACCTGCTTTAGCATTAGGCTTCAAAATTACCGGTCAGATTTAACCATGTTTCTTTTTAATTTTCTAGACATTAAGTGTCTAAGTGATGTTTACATTCACTACTTTTCTTTACGGTTGACAGTGATATTTATCTTCACTGTTATTTAATTGTTATTGTGCGTGATTATATTGCTACTATGTATGTAGCCGTCGGATGTTCACGATTAAAATCGCTTCGAACTTGGAGAACAATGCGTTGACTACACTCCAGTAGTACTCTATGTACTCATTGGTTGAGTGAGTACAAATTCAGTAATAAATCTCGACCTGGCGAGCGCAAAGAAGATGGACAATTAACATACATCTACATCTGTGAGAAATGCCTCCCGGACCATTGCGTACGGCCCCGAAGAAGATAAGAGGGGGAGGCGTATATCTTACAGTGTGATCGGCAAGAGGAAGGAAGTCACACCCATGATCGGTATAGACCTGCACAGTATTTACCATTTTGGATATCCACTATTTTGAGATCTAACAACTAAAGTCAATTATTTCGATGAGTTTCGAAAAGTACGATGAGGAGGTGGGGATGACACCCAGTCTTTTAACTGCAACTGTGGGGAACTGCAGACGATGGCCCACCTCCTCTGCTGTCGACTACTGGATGAGGCCTGCACCGCAGAAGACCTCGTCACTGTCACTGGGCGAGCAAAGGCGTGCGCCCGCAAGCAACACATTGTGTGAAGGACACGAAAGAAGAAGAGATTTCGATGATTTAGAAAAAAATTGGCCTTTTGCATTAAATCGACTGTGGATGTAACATAAAGTATATTCACACATTACATATTTGGACATAAACAAACCAGATTTGTGATAGGTTAAATCAACTAAGGATGGTTAAATCAATTGAGGATGGAGTTTTAATACAGATGACTTCAAATGAATGTTAACTGTGGCTAGACTGACATACACTGGGCATTCAATTCATGTTAGTGTAACACAGTGAAGCTCTGCTGTAGTCAAGTCTCTACAGGGTGTTATACATACCCTCTGAGGGGGTTGAAGATGATGCAATGGAACCTGCAGATGCCCTCTCAGCCTGAAAGAAAAGAAGTAATACTTTTTACCATTGAAATAAACACTCTCCACAACTAAATATGAATGATCTGTCTAAAACCATAATGTATGCTGCTATCTGCTGGATCCTCATCAGTTTGCAATATGTTGAGCATAATAACATATTGTAATCACACTGTGATCAACTACATAAATTATACATATCTGCATAGACAACAGAACACAAATGTATTAATTATTATGTACATTGGGAAGTTGTCAATAGACACAGTATGTGCATCTTCCAGTAGATTATTATTACTATTAGATATCATATTTAACAAAATATTCATCTTACCTTGAAATATTTCCTCTCCTGGATAGCAGGACAGGGCCTTACTGAAAACTCATATACCCCATAATTTCTCAAGGCCACTTTATGACATGTTCTGTTCAACACCTTTTGTGCAGCTGAAATGTGAAACACAATTAACTTGTTATTTTGCATTAGTGTTTGGTATATACAGACAGTATACACTGTTTACAAACTTCCACGCTCCTTTCCTTCACTCCCTCCTAATCTACCTACCTTCATATCCAGTACTATCCAGACGTGGCAACGATATATATTATGGCCTAAATTGTTATGTCATCAGTTTTATATAAACTTTACTTATTATATCTAACTACACGTTTTAATGGTTTCTCCTCTATTTGATTTTTTCACTACTCTCATTTCAAATTAATTTTGCAAAAAAATCAAACCTACCTAGTATCTAGTATCCACAACATGCTAGCTCATTTGTGCAACTTTTGTATGTAAAAATCATCAGACAAATTACTATATTACTTAATGTTTTGTTAAACATTAACTAAAGTGAAAATGGGAACACAGAAAACACGAATTTCTCCCTTGGTGAAATTTTGTAACTTTGTCGGTAATAGGATGGAAATCACATCCATGATCGGCATTGATCTACACAGTATTTACCATTTTGGATATCCACTATTTTGAGCCTTACCAGATATAACAACTACAGTCAATTCTTTCGATGACTGAACAACATTTAACAAGATTTGAAATCCAAGCCAAAGGCCCAGATGACTAGTGGACAAGGAAGCCATTGGCTTATCGAGAGTCCAACAATGTTCATCTACGTGTAACCTGCCCTCCTGAGATGTGTCAACCTTGTATTTAAACATATTCACGCTGCTACCAGTTCTACAATCCGTAGACAGTGTGTTCCATTCATTTATTGTCCTCTGTGAGAACGAGTACTTCCTGATATCCAATCTACACTGTTCTTTACTAATTTTACCTCATTTCCTCTAGTTCTGCTATCTTTCTTTAGTGAGAAAAACATATTTCTTTCAATATTGTTATACCCATTCAATATCTTAAAAACTTCAGTTTGATCTCCTCTTAACCTCCTTGTCTCTAGAGTTGTTAAACCACATTCTTTCATGCGTTCTTCATAACTAAGGTCTCTCAGGAATAATTTTAGTTGCTCTCCTCTCTATGCGTTCAAGCGTATCTATATCTTTCTTACGATATGGTCTCCACGTTTGTATACAGTATTCTAAATGAGGTCTAACTGTTGCTTTACACAGAGGTATAATTAGCTTTTTTCCTTGTATGTTATGTTTCTCCTAATCAAACCAAGAATTTGATTACCCTTTGAAGCTGCAATACCACACTGTTCTGAAACTTTCATATCAACACTTATTGTTATTCCTAAGTCCTTTTCTTTTACAGTAGAACCTAGAACAGTATCTCCCATACTATTGTTTATATCCAAGTTCCATTGACCTGTATGTAGGCATTTACACTTCCCAAAAATTAATAACATCTGCCACATAACATTTTTCGGACCATTTAACTAATTTGACTAGATCATTTTGTAAATGTTGTTTATCACCATCAGTGTTAACCTTTCTAAACACCTTTGTGTCATCTGCAAATGTCAGTACGTTACTTGTTATACTGTCATCCTATATATATTAAGAATAATAAAGGTTCTAATACTGATCTTTGTGGTACACCACTCAAAACTGATTTCCAGTTTGAAACTTCTCCATCAAATACAACATGCTCTCTTCTGTCAGTCAGCCATTGTTCTATCCAGTCAATCATGCCATCCCCGATGCCATGGGCTTTTAATTTAAGTATTAATCTTTGATGTGGCACTTTGTCAACAGCTTTCTGAAAATCTAAGTAGATAATATCTACTGGCAATCCCTTGTCTATCCACTTAGTGATTTCTTCCAAAAAACATAACATATTTATGAAGCATGACCTCGTTTTAGGAATCCATGTTCAGATGAATTTAATAATTTATGCCTAACAAGGAAGTCCACCATATTGTTTTAATTAACTTTTCTAATAATTTACAAATCACTGACGTTAAACTCACTGGTCTGTAATTCTCTGGCTTATTTCTCGAACCCTTTTTAAATAATAGTATGATGTTTGTTTCTTTCCATTCAAAAGGAACAACTCCCTCTTTTAATGACAAGTTGAACACTCTTGCAAGTGGTATACTGATTTGTTCTACTGTTTCCATTAGTAGTTTTGGAGGAATTCCATCCACTCCCCGTGATTTATTATCTTTCATTGTCTTTATTTTCTTAGCTACCATTTCTGGAGTCACAATTAATAGTCATAAATAGTCAAATTTAGTATCTGGAACAGGTAATGAACTAATATCCTCTCTGGTAAACATTGAACTGAAGTAAAAATGTTGGTCTTCTGCCATTAAAAACCCTTGTGATATTTTATTTCCAGCACTGTCTTCTAGAGGTCCAACCTTGTCTTGTACGCTTTGTTTACTCCTGACATATGCATAAAAACTCTTTCTGTCATTTTTTATGTTACATGCTAGTTTTTGCTGATATCTTCTTTTAGAGTGTATAATTTAAGTTGTAGCTGCATTGAGTGCCTCTTTATAATTTGCATAATCTTCATCCTTTCTGGTATGCCTATAAACCCTCCACATAGTTGCTTGAACATTATTTTTGTAATAGCTTCTTTTGACAAGTGTTTCTTTCTAGACTATTTTTTTTGGTTTTTTCAAGGGAACAAATGTATCGATGATACTCTCAATTTCATATTTTAGAATATTCCAACATTCAATTGTGGTCTTATTCATCAGCATGATATACAATCTAGCTTTGCTAAGTATTTTCTCATATCTTTATAGGTACCTTTGTGGAAGTTTCTCCTGTACGGTTTTTTAATTTTACTTTCTGATTTTAAATTGGTGTCAAAATGTATTTCATTATGGTCACTGTTACCCAATGGTTCATGTATTTTTACATTGTCCACTAATTCTTTTTGCGATGACAAAACTATATCTAATACATTCTCTCCCCAGGTTGGTTCTAGCACGTGCTGAGTAAGGAAGCAATCTTGAATTAAAAATAGAAATTGTTGGTCCTCACCCCCGTACTCTCTACAGATTTCCATTGTATGTGTCCATGGTTAAAATCTCCCATTATGATACATTCCCCTTTACTGACTTCCTTTATAGTGTTTTGTATTTTTGTGTTATCCTCTTCGTTTATGTTTGGACTTCGGTAAACTAATCCAATAGTTAATTTTGAATTTCCTGAAACTATTTTGCACCAAACAGCTTCTTTGCAATCAGCTTCCCTTTCTAATTTTATTTCATAAGCCTAAATAGATTCTTTAACGTATAAAATAACTCCCCTCTTGTCTTGCTTGAGGCACCTCTAAGTAACCCCCCTGTGCTTTTGAACAGAAATACCTCCATGACACACACACACACACACACACACACACACACACACACACACACACACACACACACACACACACACACACACACACACACACACACACACACACACACACACACACACACACACACACACACACACACACACACACACACACACACACACACACACACACACACACACACACACACACACACACACACACACACACACACACACACACACACACACACACACACACACACACACACACACACACACACACACACACACACACACACACACACACACACACACACACACACACACACACACACACACACACACACACACACACACACACACACACACACACACACACACACACACACACACACACACACACACACACACACACACACACACACACACACACACACACACACACACACACACACACACACACACACACACACACACACACACACACACACACACACACACACACACACACACACACACACACACACACACACACACACACACACACACACACACACACACACACACACACACACACACACACACACAATCCTATCACCCCATCATGTCAATCCCTAAATCCTTGTTATCTGTGATTGATGACGGTCCACACTATTTCTGAGAAACCCAGACTGTTCTGGTGTCCTCTAGCCCAGCAATACCAAGTCCAAAGTTGTTGAAGGTTAAACTCTGTGTTTTGGGTTAAAGCCAGTTAACCAGGGGATTTCTAGTTTAATCCAGGCTAAATCCAGGTAAAAAAATTACAATTTATTATCTTTGCTTGTGTTTCTTCCCAAGAGGCAATGATTGTAATAAACACAGCCAAAGGTAATGTATTATCTTTTGTATTCAACATTTAATTAAATATATATTAAATGACATGTCCCTAATCAAACCACGTAATGTGTCACTTGTTCAACAATATAATACATAGTTCAAACACACAAATATAAAGAAGGAATATATACTACACTGCTCGATACTAAGCAAGTAAAACTAAGTGAAGTCTCTCAGCTACTGCATTCCAAGAACATGTTAAGCAATGTATGTACTGTATATACATATAGGCATATATATTGTTGAAGTATGCTTTCGGCAGGCCTTTATGCAGCGACTCGTCCACCGGTCATTTGGACGGGTAAAGTTCGTTATTGGCGGGCAAGAATTTGAGAAGACGGGCATAACTCATCTAAGTATGGTAACGCCCATCATACTATGTTTATATGACGAGCTGTATGATGGGGGTCATCATATCAATAGTATGTTTCGTATCAGGGAAAAACAAGCCTGCCCGGTAGTTTGAATTCTATGTAGAGTCATTTATGAAGCCCATAACATGACATCATCACAATCCTCGAGCATTTCTTGCGGTTTCCTTGGATCTACGTACTGTAGAGTTTCTAACAGCTGGGTGGCGTCCCGTGTTACTACAAACTCGCCGTTTTCTCCATTTTCCCGTGTTACTACAAACTCGCCGTTTTCTCAATTTTCCCGCGTTACTACAAACTCAGCGTTTTCTCCATTTTTCCCACGTTACTACAAACTTGCCGTTTTCTTCAGGCTGGGTTGCGCCACCTATATGTCGAAATTGACATGAATATACACCCAAACAGCCATGCAGGTAGTGCGTGTGCGATTCCCGTCTAATGCATCTTTTTAGTTGTACTTATAGTCACACTTAGACAAAGATTTTTAAATAAAAATAAACATCATGCCATTAGCACAATAACTTTTAAAGTTTACCATAGCTCATCAACACAATATATATATATATATATATATATATATATATATATTTATATATAATGTATATAACATATATATACATAAATACATATATATATATATATATCTATATTTAATTATATATATATATATATATATATACATATATATACATACATATATGTATATATATATATATATATATATATATATATATATACATATATATATATATATATATATATATATATATATATATATATATATATATATATATATATATATATATATATATATATATATATATATATATATACAGTCGAGCCTCGTTATAACGCGGTTGTCGTGGTTCACGATTTCGTATGAAGCGCCATCCATGTCAGTGAAGCGCGCATGGGATTGGTAAGTAACCGCAACGCGTCACGCTATCCATGTCAGTGAAGTGTGCATGGGATTGGTCACTCGTCCTATGCGGTCCCGAAATAGCAATCCGCGTTGCAGTGACGTCAGTCGCCTCATAACTTGGGCTAGCTGCGCAGATATAAATATAACACAACCCGCCAGTAAAGGTTCTGTGCGCTAGTGACCCGCAGGTTAACTATAATCCATCATTAGTTGTACTACCCCACGGGAGCCACCAAATGCATTGCCAGTATACCATCCTTGATAACTGACTGAAATGAGTCATTGAATACGTTCTACACTTTAAATAAAAACTATATATGCCGTTTTCACATTGAGCTTTTTGAAATATGTACAAACTTTTCCTTGGACAGGAGTCACATTCCACATTACGCAAAATTATACTCTTATCAAGTTGAAGGAGTAAAAGCAGATACACATTGTTTAACGTATAAGGTGGCATATCGAAATCAAGCCGTTCGTGTCGTATCTTATCAGCTAGAAGTATGAAAGCAGTCACATAAACAATAACAGTTGACAAACCTGACACACTGCATTTACCCGAAATCCTATTAAATGTGAATTTTTTTTAATTGTCTTACAAAGTTATGCCAGGTATGATTAAAAATCAAGCAATTATATGGATATTAGTTTGAAAATAAAATCATTAGTATATTTAAAGAGACAGTAAGCAGGCTTGATTGGTTCGTAGTGCTCTGGAAATCTAGTGTACATTATCTATGATTTATCAAGTGTCAAAATCAACCTATAATTAAATTATGTTACTTGTTCTCAGCTAATATTACGGGCATTGTTTAGACTTGGCTGTGAAACAAATACTAATGACTTGACAAGCAGGAGTGTTCCATAATGTGTTTACATATACATTTTGCCGCAACTTGATATAAAATTTGACACTTTCTAAAAAAAACTATTTGGAGTAAGACCACAGTTGGCCTTCCTGTTTATTGTTTCACACGAATGTAGGGCATATTAAATTGTGATATGTGAATTAAAACCATTCATACGATATGACATAACAGCAATTGAGCAGGTATTTTCACAGGTTTCTTTGTAGAAGCAATTGGTTGTGAAATAATGCATTTTTTATAGTTTAACGGGCGGAGGGATTTAAGGGAATTCTTCTGCTATGGGCCATGTCAGTGAGTTTTAGAAGAGCTGGAGGTACGTAATTTTGACAACACTTGATCAGCATATCAATGAGATGATGGCAGTTGGTGTGAAATATTTTCAGACTTTTTGATGGTCACGTTTTCTTATCAGACAAATCATTAACATGGTCACCAATGCAATTTTGTACAGTGGTCTGGCCCCTGCAACGCTAGCAGCTATTTCGGGGCACACGAGGGAAGCACGTCGTGATCGTTGACCAATCGCTTCACTGACCTATCCCATGTGCGCTTCACTGACTGACCAATCCCATGTGCGCTTCACTGACATGGATGGCGCTTCATAATTTCGGACGATGCTGTATGCGAGGCGCATTAGGTGTTCTCATGTCTGCCATCAGGGAACTATTAAACAACAACGATCGCCGCCCGCTGCACCAAGTCCAACAACGCTGTCGAAGCCACTGGGTGCTTGCAGCACTGTCTTATATGCCAATATGCAGTTTATGGAACTTATTAAACGAGTATACTAACATCAACGTGTATTATTTTTTAATGTCACACCCTGTTGAATCTTGAACTGAATAAAATACATGTACGTATACCGGGGTTATGGAATATATCGACCGCGAGATGATGTACTGGACCAACAGGCCTACGAATCGAAAATAATAACCTGGATCTGAGCAGCCGAAAACTTATATGATTTGACACACGTAGTATGTAAGCTGATAAAACATAGAAAACGATAATAGGTAGAATTAATAATTGTTTCACTTCGTCTTAATTCTAGTGATCTTGCATAAAAAGGGCCCTTATTATTACAGCTTTGTGTTTCACTCTTACCTCGCTTTATCTATCCCAAGACCTTCATTATATCATACTACATCACTTTAGGTGCACAGATGGCATATATGATTGTCAAATATTGTGGTTTAGGGCAGTTTTAGCGATGGGAATAGCTGCAATAGCCGTGTCTTCATACATTTCCAATATGGCGCTTTTACAGAATGAGCACTAATAACAATACAGTTGCATCAGAATCACGAAGACGTTTCAACACACAAAGAGGTTATATCCCTTTTGAAAATATACCATGGAATACATGGTATTCCATGATATACCATGGTAAACTGTGATGTTTCGTTATATTACATGGTATTACATGGTAAAAAATTACATTAAATGGAAAACTGTAATGGGAACATAACCTTATCAATACATTTTTTAAGCAACATACAATAATTTACTCTATCGGATGCTTTAGAAGCATCAAGTAATAGAACACGCACATTACTACCATTATTTACATTTTATGAAATAGTTTCTTTTACCATAAAAGTACACATTGTCGTGGATAAGCCATCTTTAAACCCAAACTGTAAATCTGACGTGTCAAAAACTCCAGCAGTTCCATCATCATTATAATAATTTTCATGCACACATATATTAGTAACAAGATTGTCAACTATACTTTTTGATCTTCATCAAATCCAACAGAATTGTACAATTGTTCAAACTTTGAGGAAAATAATTCAGCAATATCTTCTGAACCTACATGACCATCAATAACATTAGGCAAAAAATGACAGGATTTTTTCAAACTATGTACCTCTTTCCATGGGTTATGATTATTACCTTCACTAATAGCATCAGCCATTCTATTGCTTTTTATCCTTGTTTTTTCCTTTATTACATACCACAGCGTAGCGATACATGGCTCGAGTACGCCTCATGATATCAGCTACTTCACCATTATGTGGCCTACCACACTGCACCCAAATATCATGCCAGAACAAGAAGTATTGTGTTGAGCCTGTACATGTTCATTCCAACCAGGTATCACCTTGCTGCTCCCTTTCTTGGCACCCGTCTTTGGCAAACACATATCTGAGGCAACAATGCAACTATTTACAACAGTATCATACAAATCAGAGAAAAAACCTGTGTGCATTTTACATTGGTAATCAACACAACTAACAGCATCATGATTAAAATCAATACATGATATCAACTTATCAAGCTCATGTTTGTCATTCTCAATGTGGGCCTACTACATTTATGCCAAGCTACATTTGTTTTACATTTCCATTCCAATGTTTTATGATGTGACACATCTATTTGCATTTCAAGACATAATGGAATAGAATCAAGACATAATGATCAGAAAAAATCACTGTTCATAAACACTGATTCATATTTAATAATTGATTCATGCAAGTTCTGTGTTACCATAAAATGGTCTATTGTTAACTTGCAGTCATTGCTCTTTGAGTAGTATGTATATGGTATATTTGGCATCAATAACATTTGTTCATTATTAACAAATGGACGGAGTATCCCTTGTTAAGTCTGTGTTAAAGTCACCACCCAATACAAAATATTGTGATGCAGTTTTGTTGCAAATATTGCTACCTTTGGCACCCTTTCTATTACTAGATCTCTACTAGGAGGTGGTGCCCCTGTATATGTTCACTGCAACAACCAGTGCCAAACACAATGTTTCTCTTTCTTTTCTACCACTGTCCATTGTTCCCATCATAGGACACCGGTTTAGGTGAGACCTGTTGTATGGGGTGTGCCACTTTCTGAGTGGTCATTGCATTTGTTGTACCGATAGACCGATTAGTACCTCTAGGAAACCATACCGCCTATGGGGCATGTTGGGCAGGACACGCCACAGGTAGACTGGCTCTGGCAGTCAGATTATTATTATCTCTGTTCAATTGGACAGCATTTGCATATTTTGTCTGCTCTTAAATTCTTGCTTCTGCAGCAATATGCCATGTTTCTGTACCTCGTTAAGTACATCACCTATTTTTTTGTAGTGTCCGTTTGCTCTGCTCCGCAGAGAGAGACATTGCCCTCAACACTGTAATTTTTTTTTAATCTTACCAACCTCTCTAAGACTAATGTCAGGTCCATTTCCTCTGGGGTAGTTAGGTAATCTCTTAATGTCAACGGCAGCAAAACAAGGTTCAACTTTCATTTCATCTCATTTTTGGAATGCAACGTAGAGATATCTTCTACAGAGAAAACGGTGAATGTGTAGTAACGCGGGAAAACTGAGAAAACGGCAAGTTTGTAGTAACGCGGGTAATGGAGAAAACGGCTAGTTTGTACTCTTGCTGTAACGCGGGAAAATGGAGAAACAGCGAGTTCGCAGAAACGGCTAATGCAGGACGTCACCCAGCCGCCAGAAACACTACAGATATGTACAGGGCAAAGTGGATTGTGGGGCGATTCTAGAATCGCCCTGGATGTATCGCGGGTCATTGTGAGAATCCTGACATTAAACTAGACTGATAACTTGAGTGCGAGTCACTTTCCATGTATGTTTTAATTACCAAGATGTTGTTACACTAATAATTACATTAATAATTATTAAGTTAAATAATGATTACCTTTACACTTATGGAGAGGTCGATAATGGTTGGTGGTATAGCAGGTATGTAAGTGACAATCAATGACATTTGTGACAGTGACACCAGTAGTACGTGGGAGTTTTTGAGGGAGCAGAGTCACGATTTTCCATTGTTAAGCAATGGTGAACTCCCCGTGTATCGCCCACTTTTGGGTAAGCTTCTGATTGGTCGAGAGCAGTCACGTGACTTTGTGTCAACGGTTCTGATTGGTCGAGAGCCCTATGACGTCACACCTCATTTTGCAACAATGTATCTCTTTGGGTAAGCTTTTAATTGATCGAGAGCAGTCACGTGACCTATGACGTCACACCTCATTTGCATATCATGTGACCTCTCTATGGAGGCTGCCATCTTGTTTTGCTGCCATCTTGTTTTGCGCTGGTACGATCGTCAGAGGGCGCTACGGGTCAAGGTCAAGATCAAAGATCACCGACCTTTGCGCTGATACAGTTGCTCTGATACTGTTCCGATGGGTTGAACGCATGCACGTGACCTGGCTTCTTGCGCACGCACAGCATGCACACAGCCTTAGTGATCGTGTTGCACTCGCTTCTGTTTCTGGTTGCGCGAGCGGCTCCTAATTCACCTACTCCGCACCTCCCAACCATACAGTGTCGACGATTTGTATATAACCATGGCCGACTCGTTGCAGTCGATCATGTGGTTTCGATAGGTTCTACGCGTGTTTGCTTATTGGCATAAAAGGCGAACGCGTATTTTGCAGTTCCCGTGTATTAGAATCATGCCCATTTACGGGCGAATGGTTGTTCTAACGCGTGTTTAGGAGGACGTTATGGTTACATAATGCTAGTTTTCCGAACCCTTCTGTATGAATTCAACCGGTTTCATGTAGTTTTTTCTTCTTTTCTGGAATTTTCCACACTCATGAAAAGAAACACGATCCCGCATTTTCATCCTGCTAGCAGATCGTAACCTAGCGGTCGAATGTTCGTGCATGCACCGGGAAAAATGTAGCCGTGCATGTAAGCTATACGACGCATATCGCATCATTGCATTATATCGAGAACTTTTCGGTTTGAACCAGATTTCCCGCGAAATGTGTCCAGGCACGTCGACTGGTTCAAACCAGTTTAAACCAGTTCAAACTGGGAAAAACCCAGGAAAAAGTGCACCATCAGCAGTAGCAACAGGCTATATAAACCGACCCGCTACTACAACTGCCATCACAACTGTTCAAACTGGGAAAAACCCAGGAAAAAGTGCACCATCAGCAGTAGCGACAGGCTATATAAACCGACCCGCTACTACAACTGCCATCACAACTGTTCTCCGATCTCTGCACAGCACTTCGATTCAACACCACAGCCACGCAGCAACACGTCGAGATGCCGCGACGGCAGCGGCACACCAAGTTTTGTAAGTATCTATGATATAATTATAGTGTATGTCTTTGTTTGTACGAATGCTAACTAATACATTCTCCTATCACAATCGTTCTCCGATCTATGCTCACCTATTCTGGCGCATCACCAGCAACGATGAAATATGCATGTTCAAAATGCAACAAAGTATTTAGAAAAAAAACACCATATGCTACGGCATGTAAGAATGGTTTGAGTCGACACCGTTTCACCATCACCACCAAAAAGAGCAAAAAGGGAAGATACTACACCCCACCACCCGTTCATTAGCGAAGATCCCATCGACCCGCCTGATCGATTTCCATACCCCAACGCTCTGTCAACAGATTTGTTAGAGGTCGTCCGCAACAAGTGGTCCTCCATTAGGACATGCATATCCAGAGGCTTTCTGATGTATCTCAATCTTCACGAGACACACTTTTCGTACATACAAAACATTCAAATGTTTTGTCATTCCTATTGTTGCCAAAAGTGCAACGAGTGCTTATGGAAAGGTACATGGCTTTGACTTCGAGTGTTGGTTCGACACTGCACGACTTCCGTCGGACAGCGACAAGATGCAGTGGGTGGCGCGTCACGTCCGTTGAGCGTCAGCGTGGCATCCAACGTGCCGGGACACGAACAAGTGCAATGTCTCATCACGGACGGAGACACCGACAAGTTGTTGAGTGCATGATGGACATCTTGCAATCGATGAATGACGCCGCCTAGGAAAACATAAAAAATTCTTACGAAGACGTGCTAGCTCGACTGGTAAAAGCACGATCGAATTGGGACGAAACATTGCGCAATGCGCGATCGTCCGACGACGACAACGACGAGGAATCTCGACAACCGACCAACCCGTACAAAATGCTGATGAAACAACTTTATGACTGGTTACATAAACTACCAGTCATCGGCTTTAATTGGGGGAAATACGATCTCAATGCCATCAAACAGTTCCTCGTTCCTTACTTCCTGTCAAAGAAAGAGGAAGAAGAAGAAATGGAACAGGATGACAAAGAAGAAGAAGAGAACGATGGCGTCGGGTCGTTTTTCGTCATCAAACGCGACAACACGTTCATGTGTCTATCGATGGATAAGCTGAAATTCCTAGAATGACAAATTACGTAGCCCCGGGATTCAGCTACAACAAGTATCTGAAAGCGTACGGTTGTGAGGTGACAAAGGGTCATTTCCCGTATGAGTACATGGATTGCCTGACGAGAATTGACGACACCGCTCTTCCACTTCCGGTGGACGGGTGGTGCAGTGAGACGAACACGGCCTATAAGTTCCACGGATGTTTCTACCACGGTCACACGTGCTTGGGTCTAGAAACAAACGCCGTCAACGGGAAACCCATGGCCCAACTGCTCACCGACACCCGAAAGAACACCGCCTACCTACGTCACTTTGTCAAGGTCGTCGAGCTATGGGAATGCGAGGGGAAAGAGACGAGAAGAGATCCGGCCGTGAAAAAGTGTCTAGATGCTACCTTTCCGCGACGGCGCCACGCGCGGTGGACGACGACGTCGCAACAGATCCTGAGCGGCGTGCGGGCCGGAACCGTGTTCGGACTGATCGAATGTGATGTTTCGGTGCCGATAACATTACAGCAACATTTCTCAGAAATGCAGCCGGTGCTTAAAAACATCCGTCTGACCCGCGACGATCTCGGACCTTTCATGCGCCGATACGCCGAAGAACACGACATCATGACGACTCCGCGGCGCATGCTCGTGGGCAGTTTCCGCGGCGACAAGATATTGCTCGCCACGCCGATCCTGATATGGTACCTGGAACACGGACTGGAGGTGACGCGCGTCTACTAGGTCGTCGAGTACAACCCCATCCCATGCTTCCGGTGGTTCGGCGATGCTGTGTCCACGGCCCGACGCGAGGGAGACGTCCACCCACACAAGGCCATCATCGCGGACACCATAAAGTTGCTGGGGAACTCGGGTTACGGGAAGACCATCACCAACGTGGATCGACATCGCGACGTGAAATACTGCACGGAGAAGGCGGCATCGCTCATGGTCAACGATAGACGGTTCCGACAACTCGACGTCGTCGTCGACGATGCGTACAAGATAGCGATGAACAAGAAAACCGTCACGTACGCCCTGCCCGTACACGTGGGGTTCTTCGTTCTGCAGTATGCCAAGATGCGCATGTTGCCGTTCTATTACGACTTTATCAACAGGTATCTGGAGCGTCCTCTTTTTCAGTACTGCGAGATGGATACAGATTCCGCATATTTGGCCTTGGCCGGCGAGTTCGTCGACGACCTCGTGACCCCGGAACTACGAGAACATTATTTCCGACACCGATCCGAATGGCTGCCGTCCGAATATTGCGACGAACATCAGAACGAGTACGTACGCTGTCGACTCGCCGATCGTCCGTGGTCGGAGACGAGGCGTGCTGTAACGCGCGCAAGGCGTACGACAAGAGGACACCGGGTCTGTTCAAGGTCGAATGGTCCGGTGACGGGTTCGTGGGGTTGTGCAACAAGACATACTATTGTTTCGGAGCCACCGACAAGTACAGCACCAAAGGACTGAGCAAGCGTCACAACACCATCAACAAGGACGCGTTCCTAGAGGTGCTCACCAATCGTCTGAGCGGAAGTGGAAAGAACCGCAGGTTCCGGGTGCAACGCTCGTCCATGCAGGAACGAGCGGCCCACACCTACTTCTATGCCAAGCGCGTGGTGCACGAGGACGGAGTGAGCACGGGTCCGGTGGACGTGTAAAAAGACGGTGCACGCCAGTTGTACGATCTGTCGTCACGATACGCTGCGTTTCGCACCTTCACGGAACGAACATTATTCCGAGTGGACTCGTAATAACAAGAGACTTCAGAGTCCCCTGTCTAACGTTTGTGGACGATATTGCATAGCTTATGTATTGTTTCGTTGTAACGGCTTTCCGACGAGCACTTTTACTAATCTGTTCGGCACCGATTCGGTAGCTAAGGATTACCTCTGTCTAACGTTTGTGGACGATATTGCATAGCTTATGTATTGTTTTGTTATAACGGCTTTCCGACGAGAACTTTTATCAATCTGTTCGGCACTGATTTAGTAGTTAACGATTGCCGCGTTTGATTGACTTAAACAGCTGCGACGAGGTAGACTGTACTATCGCACATCGTACATCGATCGAGCCTCTGGCGCGGTGGATGCACCACCCCTAAGCTCGCGACCTCTGGCGTGATGGTAAACATCCACAAGTCGTCTCATCATTGATAGTTGTAGTCTTAGTGATATTACATGCTACCCTTGTTGTATCATTATCTGTTAATGAAAACGCACACACGCAAACACAACACACAACTCGAATGTTATAAACGTACGAGGATGGACGTGTAGAAAAGGCAATGCACACTGGTCGTCTTTCATAAGTGACCATGGATGTACGGTGGAAACATCCTTTCACGTGCATCGTCGCTGGACCGACGGGATGCGGCAAAAGTACTTTCTTGACGCGTATGCTGCATCACGCTGCTGCGATGATCGATCCACCTCCCGAACGGATCACGTGGTGTTACGGAGAATGGCAAGAGGCCTACGCAATGATGGACTTAGTCGACGTGCGGCTCGAGGAAGGGTTGCCGAGTGCGAGCATGCTCGATTCGACAACGAGGAACCTCATCATCATAGACGATCTCATGGTGGAAACGGACGAACGGGTCACGACCTTGTTCACTAAAAAAAGTCATCACAGGAACACGTCCGTGCTGTACCTCATACAGAACCTGTTCCCTAAAAACAAGGAGAGTCGTACCATCAGTCTGAACTCTCAGTACATTGTGGTGTTCAAGAATCCTCGTGATGCATCGCAGATGTCGCACTTGGCTCGTCAGATGTATCCGGGGCGCGCGAAGTTCGTACAAGAGGCTTTTAAAGACGCCACGTCGGTACCGTACGGTTATCTATTGGTCGATCTCAAACAGGACACGCACGAAGACATGCGTCTATGCACGGCCATCTTTCCAGATGACGGTGTTCAGTACGTGTACTTGCCGAAGGTATAAAAAGACCGATTGCATGGATCGTCTCTTCATTCGCACCATGTTTGACCTGGTGAAGAGACACATTTTGTGCATACAGGCTCTGAACAGATACAAGAGCACCAAACTGAGAAGAGCCATCATCTCCAACGCCGACGCCGATCTGCTGTGTGCACTGGCTGATTGTGCCTACAACATATTAAAAAAGAACATTCCATTGTCCAATTTACAGAGGCGACGTTTGAGTAAATACAGAAAAAAATTACGCGAGTTGTCTCAGAGACGAACGCCAGCTACCAGGAGGAGACGCATCTTACTACAACGACAGGTCGGCGAGGGACAGAGCGGGGTATTCCTATATGCCTTCCTAGCACCGTTGGCAAGTTCGGTCTTTCTACCCTTGTTCCAGGAGGTGCTGTTCAAGAAGTAGAGAGGGAGAGAGATGGAACACGCACGCAAGATGGCCTTGGTGGACCCACAACTGTTGGACACACTTCGCTCACCACCACCACCACCACCGACGGATACCGTAGGTAAGAAAGTACAAGCCCTCGACGACAAGATGATGACCATCCTCGATAAAAAGGATCTCGACGACAGGACCAAGGTAACATTGTTTAATCAGGTGTTGCAGCGGTGCAACGTCTTGTCCGATAAACACGTCAAGGAACCGGTACGCGTGGTCGGGGTGAACGAGTCGATGTCAGCAGCAGCGTCGGGGGTTAGGCCGGGAGCGGGGGTGGGGCCAGGGCCGGTGGTGGAGGGAGCAGTAGGAGCTCCTAGTAGCGGAATAGAGGCCGACGTCGTGGACACCGTTCCCAAAACCATGCAGGCCAAAGCCAGACGTTTGATGGAGCATCTCAAAAGAGATATCGCGTGGACCACACGTGGTGAACTTATCCACGAGGGTGTGCCGATTGTCGGAAGTAACGTGGTGGATCTCGTGAATGATCTGTTGCGTAAGAGAAAGACCGATCCGACAGGATGGCAGCCATTCGCACGACAACTCCGTACCATCAACCTGCCCATGGAGTTGATCGGTAACGCCTCCAGGAGAGCCTACATACGTCAGGCGACGACGACGACGACGGCCACTCCGTCTCGTCGAACGACAGCAGCAGCAGCAGCTACTACTCCTCGTGCTGGTGCGGGTAGTGAACGGAGATCACTCAGTTGGACACCTCTCGTTCATCGACGCAGTCGGATGGAACATTCCATACCCACCCCACCTCCAGAACGACAACGACGACACAAGGCTTTGTCGTCATTGGCTAATTGGGAAGACTTTTAAGGAGGTGCAGTACGTGTTCATAGCACAGTGTTCGCTGCGATGAGCGATCCACAGGACACGTACCGTTCCGTCGTCGTTGCGCTACTTTGCGGTGGACTTTACTTGCTCGCCGACGCTATCGCCCAACGTCTGATACTAGTAGGGTCACTATTCGGGATATGGTCTCACTACTAGACTCTCGATCCATCACCGTCGTTGTGGTAGTGTCTGTTCTGCTTTAGTCAAGACCCGTGCTGTGCAGTCAACGTCACCATCATCACCACTGCCAACCCATCTGATATATTTTAATGGCGTCGAAGAATAAACAACTGAAGAGGGTCTACTTCGATCCGAAAAGGGTGTCAAGTTACGGCGGAGTCGATGCCTTGGTGCCGAGGAAAATCGTTGAAGAATGGTTGTCAGAACAGGACGCGTATACTCCATACAAACTGGCGAGACGTCATTTCATTTCGTAGTGGGAGGTCCACATCAGCAGTGGCAGGCCGATCTCGTCGACCTGTCGAATTTGAAAACCGACAACTACGGTATGACCTTTCTCCTCACGATGATCGACGTCTTAACGAAAGTGACCTGGTGCGTTCCGCTGAAGAACAAGTCCGCGGCATCGTTGGTGACGGCGCTGAGAAGCATGTTGAAGACGCGCATGTGGCGATACTTCACGAAACACCAGACGTGGCGATACATCGACGTCCTTCAGGACTATGTGCAGTCGTACAACAACACCCACCACCGCAGCATCGGCACGAATCCGTCACAGGTGAATGCAAAGAATCAAGAAAAGGTGTGGCAGCGTCTGTACGGTCACGACGATAAGGGCGTGCCCAAGTTCCGTGTGTCGGATCGCGTGCGCATCAGCAAGTTCAAGAGACTGTTCGAAAAAGGCTATATGGCGAATTGTAGCGAAGAGATGCTCACCATACACGAGGTTCACCCCTCCGATGCACCCGTGTACCGATTGATCGATGATCTCGGCGAAGTGCTGGACGGCACCTTCTACGAACCGGAGCTGCAGAAGGTGTCGGTACCCGCCGATAAAGTGTACCGCGTGGAATCGGTACTGCAGTGCCGCAAGGTGGGTAGACGAACGGAGGCTTTGGTGAAATGGTACGGCAACCCCTCCAAGTTCAACAGCTGGGTCGATGCCAATGCTCTCGTTCGCTATAAAGACTAGCCGCGCGTCAGTCGTCGCTTCATTCAAACGATGACAGACGAGTCGATAACAGAGGACAGTACTGACACACAGAGCGAGAAAGACAGCACTCATTGGCATCTGTTCAGTACCGTGTGTCCTCGAGAGGAGATAGTGTTTCTGTGTCAGGTCGTCGTGTTATACACGGTCATCCTGATAAGCATTTACAATCTGGACGGCTCTATTGAGTAGTTCGTTGGGTTAACTGTTGGGTTAACTGTTGCCCAATCCCACTTTGAGACGTCATGACGAATGATTTCTACCTGACACTGCCTAGCAACGCTTCCATGAAGATGTATGCCGACAATACGTTGGTTCATTACATCACGGACTTGCCTCAACGTATCGATCTGGCTGGCGAGTGGGAGTGCGGGTTGGCAGAGATACAGTACCCACACACTTGGTACAACATCGGAGTGAACGACAACTGGTTCTTCCTCAACGAGCACGAACCTATGGGTCAAATACCGAGTGCGAAGATAAGTGCTGGATATTACAAATACATTGATGAATCATGTCAACAAGGGACTGAGTCGTATGTGGACGGATAAGACACGGGCAAAATTGAGCTACAGTTCCATCACTCAAAAAATGACGTTGCACATGACACTGAGCACCGAGTTCACTGTACCTTACCACAGTGCGCTGGTAAGAATGTTAGGATTCGGTCAGGATTCGGCCTTCGGTCAGCAGTCCACCAGCAGCAGCAGACATGACACGCACGCACGATCACCCGAGACTAGGTGGAACGGACATCGGTCTCACGCCGTCGGCCAGCATGGTTTTGCCGTCCAAAGACACTCCCGATGGTTTGTACACCTATCGTAAAGAGGCCGAAAACGTGGTGCACATGGATCAAGGGTTCGATACCATCTACGTCTATACGGACGTCGTGGAATCTCGCATAGTCGGTGACAGTCTCGCCCTATGTTGCGAGCCCTCTCGGTTAGCGGAAGTCAGGGCGCCACGGTATCTGATCGGTTCACTAACATTCACTGTGTTGTACTAGCACTTCCACTCGATCGAGATGGATATAAGAAACGACACCGGACGGCGCGTACCATTCGAGTACGGTAGAGTGATGGTGACGCTTAATTTTCGACGGCGTAGAACCGGACTGTTCTGAAGATGAATTACAACGACAACGACTATTATGCCCCGTACCAACGGGGTCACGGACTAGGTAGTCTGTTCGGAGGTCTGCTGGGCAGCGCCATGCCACTCATCAAGAGAGGTGCCGTGGCTTTGGGAAAGGGAGCGTTGAAGAATGGCGTGCGCATCGCCGACGACGTCTTGTCCGGACAGAGCATAAAAAGTGCTGCCAAACGAGGCGTCACGGATACCGGTAAGACTATGCTGCGTAATCTTTTGATACCTGGCGTTCGACCTCGTAAACGTATAAAACACACGTCTGCAAAGAAAGGAGGCACTACAGCGACGAGACAGCGCAAGAGACAGATGTTCAAGAAAGGTGAAGCCGACATATTCGACGACGACGATGGCTTTCGTACGTAGACAGTCGTGCGAGGGGGTCAAGAGCGAGCTGGATCTCTTTACCGTATCCCCGACTCAGAACAGCATCGTCGACAGTCGCATAGTGGAACATCAGCCCAAGGCCTCTCTGGACTCATGTGGACCGATAGAATTCCTGATACCCGGATCGGGAGACGATTACCTAGATCTCGCCAACACGATGCTACACGTGCAGGTGACGCGAGCCGACGATCTCCTCTTGGCCCTTCCCGTGGGACTAGTGAAGTCGACGTCTAACTGAACGGTACGCTCGTGACCCCTTCGACCAACACGTACGCGTATAGTGCCTACATAGAGAGTTACGGCACCGATGCCAAGAACACGCAGCTAACGGGTCAACTGTGGCACAAGGACACGGCCACTCGCATGGGTGCCGTCGACATAGACGACGGACCCGCGGCTAACGCAGGGTTCGTGGCTCGACGAGCGAACATCGTACGGAGTCGGGTCGTCGACGTGATGTGTCGTCTACACGTGTATCTGTTTCTGCAAGATAAATTCATGATCAACGGTGTCGATGTCAAAATACGTTTGGTGCGCAGTAAGCCTGCGTTACTAACCCTAACCCTGGCAATCGTATCAGCGCAAAGGTCGGTGATCTTTGATCTTGACCTTGACCCGTAGCGCCCTCTGACGTTCGTATCAGCGCAAAACAAGATGGCAGCCTCCATAAAGAGGTCACGTGATATGCAAATGAGGTGTGACGTCATAGGTCACGTGACTGCTCTCGACCAATCAAAAGCTTACCCAGAGATACATTGTTGCAAAATGAGGTGTGACGTCATTGGGCTCTCGACCAATCAGAACCGTCGACACAAAGTCACGTGACTGCTCTCGACCAATCAGAAGCTTATCCAAAAGTGGGCGATACACGGGGATTTCACCATTGCTTAACAATGGAAAATCGTGACTCTGCCCCCTCAAAAACTCCCACATACTACTGACACCTCTTTAGATGTAACATTGGTTGGTTGGTTGGTTGGTTGGTTGGTTGGTTGGTTGGTTGGTTGGTTGGTTGGTTGATGAGTTATATAAATAAATTAAATTTCAATATATATGCATTCAGACATACACGCAATATACACGACATTTACACACGTACATACATATATACGCATGCATGCAGACAAACTGTAGCTTAATCACTCACTCATGGTGGAAAATACACCGTCACCTTCCCGTGGTTTCTACCGTTAAACACACTGGCGATATGAAACACCCATGTGTGTGTTATATCGGTGGTGTGTGAACTGAGAACAGTGTGAACACATCTTTATTTATTTTAACTCAAGTAATTATATATGGTTTCGTGTAGGCAACAGGAATTATGTTTTGGTAATGTATGTGCACAAACATATGTATCACCAACACTTCAGCGATAACAAACTCTTCCACAAAACGTGGTTATTTCTGAAAAGAACTGTTTGTTTTGTTGGCTCTTAAAAGAGCCGTTGTTCTTGTCATTTTAACTTCGGCTTAGCGGCGTGAATGCCACATTGCTCCTCTAATGCTTCTCACGTATTTGGGCACCCCTGTTGTGTTATTGTGATGAACACCACCAGGAAGCAAGTATGACTGCCAATCGCCTGACATCCCTGGTTGTTTCCAGGTGCTGTCGCAAACTTGTCAGCCTCATGCCGCAGAAACCTTGTATCAATGTTCTGCTGAATTGTTTCTCCAACCGAAGTCCTTTTCTTTTTAAGCATCGCACGATTGAACACTGCTTGTAGCAGATTTGGTATTGTTATTGCTCTTGGGCTATAATTAAAGATCCTGCAACTAAGTCTAAGCCTAACCGTGTTCGGTCAAGCGGGCACTAGCCGGCCTACAGTGTCAGCGCGTGGACTGTTCTAGCCATTGTTGCCTTGCCACCGAGCAAAGTAAACAGACCACGAAAATACCACGCAAGACAAATCAGAGTGTTGATAGTGATGCCACAAATAGCACATCACAAAAGGACACTTTCGCGCTAAACTTTCTGACAATTATGAATGACAGCGATGTAGTGGCCAACCTACGGGAAGCATTATACCCGCGTAAATTTCTGGATGAAATACGTGATATAAAAACGTATTATAGCCAGCCTGAGCGAATGCATTGAAGTGGGAGAAAACAAAATCAAAAGCCTTGAAGAAAAGTGTGTTTCTTCGAACAAAGCATTGATGACAATGAACAATACGAAAGATTTAACAAGATTTGCCATCCAAGCAAAAGGCCCAGATGGCAAGTGGACAAGGAAGCCATTGGCTTATCGAGAGTCCAACAATGTTCATCTACTTATAACCCGCCCTCCTGAGATATGTGTCAACCTTGTTTTTAAACATATTCACGCTGCTAGCAGTTACACAATCTGTAGACAATTTGTTCCATTCATTTATTGTCCTCTGTGAGAACGAGTGCTTCCTGATGTCCAATCTACATTGATCCTTTACTAATTTTACCTTATGTCCTCTAGTTCTGCTATCCTTCTTGAGTGAGAAAAACATATTTCTATCAATATTTTCATACCCATTCAATATCTTAAAAACTTCAGTCTGATCTCCTCTTAACCTCCTTGTCTCTAGAGTTGTTAAACCACATTCTTTCAGGCGTTCTTCATAACTAAGGTCTCTCAGTTCTGGAATCATTTTAGTTGCTCTCCTTTGTATGCGTTCAAGCGTATCTATATCCTTCTTTCTATATGGTCTCCATGCTTGTATACAGTATTCTAAATGAGGTCTAACTATTGCTTTATAAAGAGGTATAATTAACTGTTTTCCCTTGTATGTTATGTTTCTTCTAATCAATCCAAGAATTTGATTACCCTTTGAAGCTGCAATACCACACTGCTCTGAAAATTTCATATCAGCGCTTATTGTAACTCCTAAGTCCTTTTCTTTTACAGTAGTACCCAGAACAGTATCTCCCATTTTATAGTTTACATTCACGTTCCCATGTCCTGTATGTAGGCATTTACATTTCCCAAAATTGAACAACATCTGCCATTTCTCAGACCATTTCACTAATCTGTCTAGATCGTTTTGTAAATGTTGTTTATCACCATCAGTATTAACCTTTCTAAACAGTTTTGTGTCATCCGCAATTTTCAGTACGTTACTTGTTATATTGTCGTCCAAGTCATTGATATATATTAAGAATAATATAGGTCCTAATACTGATCCTTGAGGTACCCCACTCAAAACCGATTTCCAATTTGAAACTTCTCCATCTACTACAACTCGTTGTCTTCTGTCAGTCAGCCATTGTTCTATCCAGTCAGTTATGCTATCCCCGATACCATGGGCTTTTAACTTATGTAGTAATCTTTGATGTGGCACTTTGTCAAAAGCTTTCTGAAAATCTAAGTAGATAATAATAATAATAATAATAATATTTTTTCTATAGCGCTAATTCCCGCATGGCGGATCGATGCGCTGTACAAATGTATATTAATAAATATAAATAGATAAAATGTACCTTATTAAAAATATATATATATGAACACTGGTTTTAAGACGTACAATACTAAAAGAGGAATGTAAATTATATAAATAAAATTAAACTTTGGTTTTAAGACTTACAATGCTTTGTATGTAAATTATATAAATTAATTTTAAACAAATTAAACACTGGTTTAAAGACGTACATTAATATGGAAATTATGTAAACTAATATAAAAATAAATAAATAAATACTGTACAAAAATGTGTATGCAAATTATATAAACTAAACTAAACTAATACTGTACTAAAAAATTTTTTATGTAAACTATATAAATTAATATAAAAATCTAAGCACTAATTAAAATGTATATAACATTAAAAAAAATTATAAAGCAATGTCCATCATTTCAAAACAATTTAAATTAATTAAAATGTCCAATAAAAAGATATGTCTTTAAACACTTTCTAAACACAGAAAGTGTCCCCGATGCACGAATGTTCACAGGTAATTTATTCCATAGTCGTGGTGCTGCTGCGCCAAATGCCGAATCGCCAATACACTTATTTGTTATGCCTTGGTGCAGTGTTGGCGCATAGTTCTGGCGTAGGCGTCCGTCACGTTTTCGTGGTTGAACAAGTTCTGCAAGATAAGACGGCGCCAAACCATTGATGCATTTATAAGTCATTACCAACATCTTGAAGGCGATTCGGCTCTCAACCGGCAGCCAATGCAGCTCCTTCAACGCTGGTGTGATGTGGTCGTGTTTACTGGTGCGTGTTATTAGCCTGGCTGCATTGTTCTGGACACGCTGCAACCGGGCTGTCTGTGATAACGGTATGTTATGCAAGAGGGAGTTACAGTAGTCCAGGCGAGAGGTGACGAGTGCATTGACAGCGCTTTTCGCGGCTTCAGTTGTTAAATAGTGCCGTATTGACGACAGTCTGTACAGATGGTAGTTACATGCGGCACACACAGCAGTCACATGATCTGTCATCGTCAGATGTTGATCCATGTGAACTCCCAAACTCCTTATGCGATCTGATGGTGAAACCGTATCATCTCCGATTCTCAAGGAGCAGCCTCCGTACATCCTGAGATGATGTTTTGATGTAAAGATCATCATCTTTGTTTTTTCGTCGTTTAGTTTCAGCATGCGCAGCGCCATCCATCGTCTAGCTTCCCCAATACAGTTTTCGAGTCGCCTCGCAGTTATCACTTGGTCGCCTGATGTAGCGGGATTGTACGACGCATATAGTTGAATGTCGTCGGCATACTTATGGTATTTTATGCCATGTCTTTTGAATATCCGCTGCAATGGGGTGGATAATATCTACTTGCGATCCCACGTCTATCCACTTAGTGATTTCTTCCAAAAAACATAACATATTTGTTAAGCATGACCTCGCTTTAAGGAATCCATGTTGAGACGAATTTAATAATTTATGCTTAACGAGGAAGTCCACCATATGGTCTTTAATTAACCTTTCTAATAATTTACAAATCACTGACGTTAAACTCACTGGTCCGTAATTCTCTGACTTATTTCTCGAACCCTTTTTAAATAATGGTATGATGTTTGCTTATTTCCATTCAAACGGAACAACTCCCTCTTTTAATGATAAGTTGAATACTATTGCAAGTGGTATACTGATTTGTTCTACTGTTTCCATTAGTAATTTTGGAGGAATCCCATCCACTCCCAGTGATTTGTTATCCTTCATTGCCTTTATTTTCTTAGCTACCAATTCTGGAGTTACAACTAACGGACCTAAATAGTCAGATTTAGCCTCCTGAAATTTAGCATCAGCAACTGTTAATGAACTAATATCTTCTTTGGTAAACACTGAACTAAAGTAACCATTTAGGTCTTCCGCCATTAAAAACCCGTGATATTATATTTCCAGCACTGTCTTCTAGAGGTCCAACCTTGTCTTGTACGTTTTGTTTACTCCTGACATATGCATAACAATTCTTGCTGTCATTTTTTATGTTACATGCTAGTTTTTGCTGATAGCTTCTTTTAGATTGTCTGATTTCAGTTGTAGCTGCATTAAGTGCCTCTTTGTAATTTGCGTGCAAACTTGCGAGTCCAAGCTGCCAGAGGCCACCACTTCAGCTGCGAAACATCGAACACAGCCTCTGACTCGGTCGAAGGGGGATGCAGATCGACAAAGACCTATGATCATCCGTTTTGCGACCGAGCGGGTGCGAGACTCGGTGTACCACGCCAGAGTCAACTTAAAAGAACACAACAGGAGTGCGCAGCCACACCAACAGCTGTTCATCAACGAAGACCTGATGTCCAGACGTTCAACCCTTGCATTCGAAACAAGAAAGCTGAAGAAAACCAATAAAATCAACTACTGCTGGACATTCCAAGGACAAGTAATCATTAAAGACAAAAACAATGCCATAAAGAAAGTGACATCAATTTCCGATCTCAAGGCATAATGAATGCCACAATTCGGCGACATGTGAGTTACAAGGTACACCTACACATCCTACTATTGTTGATTTTAAATGCATACTTTCGAATGAAAAATATACCCAAATTTGATTAGTTTATGTGGACGACGACATGTTGAGATGTATGCAACTTAGAAATGTTTTTTTATTATTATTATATTTCATAAATAATTAATACCACAAAAAAGCAATTTGAACGTTTTTTTCTCATTTTAAATGCTTATCTTCGAATAAAATAATACATTCATGTTATTAGTTCTATTATGATGTGTTAAGATGTTTATGTTATTTATTATTCTAAAAAGTATATTACTAGAAAAAAAATTTCTTCACCGCAAAGCAGAGTAGCTATTTGGCTATTGTTATATTTTAAAATACATTGCGTGCTTTAATGTACGACTACGTTGATAAATGGTTCGTACATTATAAAGTTTTTTTTTTCTTCACCGCAAAGCAGTGTAGCTATTTGACTATTGTTTTGGATATTTTATTCACTGCCACGGTATGCCTGTTTTGGCTATTGTTATATTAAAATTACATTGCATGCCTTAATGAATATCTTCATATTTCATACATGGCTAGTACCTTATGTCTACAAACCAGCTACTATGAATCTTCACGTTTCTGTTGGTACAACGTATTATATATGAAAACTTGACAAACTTCGCTCTTCTACTCGGGCGAACTATTCTACGTCTATGTCTGATTGTATTGATGCAAACTATTATTTCTGTATTATTTTTTTAAATCTTAAATACTAAGCTCTTTCTCGTTTCTCATTGCAATTATGCTGCTGTTCAAATGGTATACATTGATAATGTAAGTCATATTATGTTCTCACAATGTAATTATGTTCACTTAATCTTCTGTGTTCTTTTGGTTAGTATTGTACAAGCAATGACTTGGGGAAGTTGGGTTCATGCGGTATACTTTAATAATATATATGTAAATGGCTGAATTGATTAATATTGACCGGATCCAAACTAGTAAACACTTTGACTTAAATTATACAAAGAAGCCAACCACTATGAATATTAAACATATAATGATTCTCCATTTTCTATGATTACAAATGAATGCAAATATTTTAGTTCAGTTGAATTTTCAAAATCATTTAATTCTAGAAATATATCTATGTTGATGTTCTGTATCAACAGTCGTAGCTTAGAGCCCCATTGGGATTCTATACAACTTACACGAATTACTTTTTAATATGTCTTCAAATGGTATCACACTAGATTTAATCGGCCTAACAGAAGTATTTAACATTCAAGACGTCCTATGGTACAATATAAATGGTTCAAACTTGAAGATCTCTCAATGTTCACACCTCATGTATTTTAATCTATATTTTTTGAAGTGCAAGCTAATCAAAAAATATCCCAACTCTCCTTCCAATGCAGATGATTTATTTATGAGTAAAATACTAGAAATCCATGATAAAATCTCAAATGAAAATAAAACAGCTTGTTTGATGGGGGATTATAATATTAATTTACTAAACTATGACAGTCATCAAAAAACCAATGACTTCATTGGCAGTGTAATAGCACAAGGATACATCCCACATATAACCAAACCAAAACGAATAACACAAGTTTCTGCAACTATTATATACCATTTATATTCTAACCATACTCATCGTAATTATGAATCTGGAATTATTATCACAGATGTAGCTGATCATTTTGGAATATTTCATTTAATATATGGTACACCTCATAGACAAAAATCAATATACAATCAAATACGCCAATTAAAAATAACTAACATTTTAACATTTAGGAATCTATTGGTTAGGGCTGATTATTAATCTGTATTATCTACTACCGATGCGAATGAAGCATGACAACTTTATGTTAATATATAAATCACTTTATGAAATATCTTGTCCAATCAAGACTATCAGAGGCACTAGAAAATATCTTAAACGAGAGCCCTGGGTTACGTCTGGTATATTGACGTCATCAATACATAAAGCAAAGCTGCTTCGAAAGAAGCTAAACAAACCAAGTCCAGAGACAGCTAGTGCACTTAGAGAGTAATGTAGATTTTTTAATAAGATTAAAAGGACAGCAAAAACAAAATGCTACAAAGAAATGCTAGATCAACGTAAGCACAGCATCAAAGAAACATCGGCTGTATTGAGGCAGGTAATACATAAACAGAAAGAAAGTTTCAAACTACCTGAAACCTACATTGTAAATGGACATTAAATATTAAACTCATACCATATTGCAGAAGAATTTAATAATTTTTTTATTGGAATAGGTAAATCAGGTGAATCAGTACCTCCTCCTATAGACCAATCGTATACACACCTCTGAGGAAACTATGCTGTCAATTTCTTCATGCAACCTACATATGTAAATGAAATTAAAAGAGTATTGGAAACACTAAAAACGAAATGCTGTGAGGATCTCGATAGTATATCTACAAAACTAGTGCAAGAGACCATACATGAAATAACTATCCCACTGGAGCATATAATAAACCAATCATTCGTTACAGGCATTGTCCCTGATAACCTAAAAATTGCAAAAATAATTCCAGTTTTTAAATCAGGAAATAATTTTTTTTAAATAATTATAGACCCATAAGTACTCTACCCGCCCTCTCTAAAATAATGGAAAAAATTGTGTGCAACAGACTAGTAATGTTTTTAGAAAAATATAATATTTTATATAAACATCAATATGGATTTCGCTCAAAAATTCTACTATTCATCCAATATTACACTTGCTTAAGGACACTGCAGATGCAAATGACAAAACAACTAAAGATGTTACATTAGCTGTGTTCATTGACCTTTCGAAGGCATTTGATACAATTAATCACAACGTGTTGCTGTATAAGTTAAATCACTATGGAATAAGAGGAATAAGCAATAAATGGTTTGCCAGTTACATATCTAACCGCAAACTATAATTATATTGAGATAAACAAAAGCAAATCGTCATTGAAAAGCCTAACAAATGGAGTACTTCAAGGATCCATATTAGGACCAGTTATCTTTCTAGTTTATATTAACGACATAATAAACTCTATGTCTCTAAATTTGTTATCTTTTGCTGATGACACAACCGTTTACCAATCTGGTAAATATTGATGATTTAATTAATAATATGAATCACGAATTAAAACAATTGTATGATTGGTTCTGTGCAAATAAATTATCTCTAAATGTCAAAAAGACAAATGTTTGCATTTCTAGCCCTGTAAACTCCAAAAGCAATAAACAACAATATTAAAATAAACAATGACATCATTAACCAGGTTGGCAAGAACAACAAAGAAGAATCTGTGAAATTTCTAGGACTACATTTAGACACACATTTAAAATGGAAAGAACATGAAACAAATCATACCACATAAAGCATTAAAATCACTGTATTATACTCTAATCCATAGTTATATACATATATGGCGTACAAGCATGGGGCAATGGAAACAATATAAGTAAGTTAGTTACTTTACAAAAACGCGACATACGAATAATTAATAATAATGGATATAGAAGTCGCACTGATCCCATATTTAAATCTCAAAATATACTTAGAATTGTATATGTATATAAGTTGCATGTCTCACTATTTATGTATGACTTTCCCCATAACCTATTGCCTAAGTCATTTACAAATTACATACCAAAAAAGAATTTGGATGAAAGAAGCAGATTAACTAGACACCACAACCTTCTTGCGAAAGAGAGAGACCTAGAACACAGTTTTTGTCTAAGTTGCCTAAACATAATTTTACAAAAATGTGGAACATTATAGGTAATAAGATACAGAATATCAAACAGGTCAAAGTTTAAACGCATGTTATCTAAACAATACTTAGATGAATACCCTCATTCAGTGCACTGTTAAAACCTCAATGTTTGGAATGCAATTAGAATTGTTTGAAACTTCCAACCATTCTAACCACTTGGAATTGTGGAATTATCTTGTTTCGGCTGGTAAGCTTGTCAATGTGTGTTTGGATTCAGGCATTCACACTATAATATATTATTACTATTACAATAGAACAAACTTCCTCAGTTCATTGTGTAATGATAATTAGTTTCAATGGGGTCACAGGAAGACAGCAATGAACCATGTGACCACCATGCAATATAACACATTGACATCATGTATATTGTAATATCTTTGTATTTTATGTATTGTTATACTGTTAAATAACACTACTACTACTACTACTATTTGATCCGTCGGGCAGCCCCGATCCATCTCAGGCTCAGCTGTGGCAAAATCACGATGCTGCGGATGTTTCTTGCTGATAAACGGTGTCTGTAAATATCCTTGAATGATATACAGTTTTACGTATGACTTATTCTGTTGTACAGTTGTACAGTTTATCAGTATAAATGCAATGCAACATTAATTGTTACTGTAAATTGATATTTATTTGATAATAAGCATATATTTAATTGATTATTTTACATGTATTATTTTGCCATGATTCAATCAGTTAGTATAGCAGCCAACAGGTCACTTATTTTGTTGTATGGTTAAAAATGTTGTCAGTATTTTGTTGATGCATGCAATGCTACACTAACTGTTAATGTATTTAATATTTTGCATATGATTACTTTACAGTTATTGTTACCATTAATGTTTACACATTTTACTTGTACTATTAGCCAATGCCAGTGGTTGAGAGTATTTTTTAGTATTCATTAGATCGAGTCACTACATGTGATAACGTTTATAATTGTTATGTAGCTGTCTCGCATGAGCAATTGAGCATGTATTTTTTGGGGTAATTACCTAAGGCATTGTTTCACTTTTATACATCAGATGTTTTGTATCTGTACTATGCTTGCTAGGAGTGAAACGTGTGTACATAATTAATATATTTTTCACATGTGTATGTGCATAATAATTCCACATTATAAATATTCATGACTGAGGGTTCATTTATCTTTTACAATCTTTTGTCAGTGCTTTGATGTTGTTATTTTGCTTGAATTTGGCCACATTTAAGGGGCACCGGGCTTTCAGTCGAAGGACATTGGAAATAAGTGTACTTTGGTGTGCTTTAATGTGTTATCCTCGGCATTACTGGATACCAAAAAAACAACAACAACATATATTATTTGTCATGGCTGTAATTGGTGTATGACTGAAAATAAATAGTATTAATTATACCAGTGTTATTGTTATTTATATGACCATTATGTTTTAATGTGTGTGTGTGTCACACTTGCAGGACATGTGTTTCACACACTGTGTATATAACAGCATTTCAATCGTGCAGCAGTACATCGTGCAGTCACTTGCATGCATGTTCTGATTGTGAACTTGCACTCGGGTTGGGTCGCGAACTTGCGCGTGCATTTGGGTTGTGAACTTGCATGCGTGTTCGGGTTGCATGCGCATTAGGGTAGCACACGCATTCGCAAATGTCCACAAGGAATGTTTTGGACTGTCAAAAATGTTATCATCCATAAAGGCCTGGTCTTCGGCTGTTCATCTAGTGTGTTGGCACACTGAAAGTGTGCTTGTCTCCTCTGGCTTTCAGCCCTCACCACTGGCTAGCATCGCTGTTTCAGCAACACAAAAAGAGAGCCAAGTGTCTCAGTCTCTCCTGCCAGTAGATAGCCTCTCCATCAGCAAGCTCAATATAGTGTCTCCACGTGGTGACATATCCACAGCACCCCATGGCCCCAGGCTGAACTGCAGGGGACTCGGAGGAGATCTGGACCCTAGATGTGCAGTACGCACGCTCACGTGTGTGTGCATATGCCCTGGTGCCCACAAACTAGATCCCCAGCTATGGGATAAATAGATGCAGCCAAGTTGATGCTAAACATGGTGCCCAGCACTCTTTTGGATCACACCAGCAAGGCCGAGTGGGGTTCGACAACCCAGAGCCTCCATATATTCTGCCCAGGCCTGCACCCTGGAGATGACACTCCAGCTTAGTTTTTCAAAACATTGACAGCAGCAGATACCGGTTATTGATATGATATTTGCCGATGACACTGCACTAACTTTTCATACTGAGGATCACCTGAAACAGCAAACTGACCGGTTCTCCCATGCCTGCAAGGAGTTGGGTCAGGATGTAGAGATTCCGCCCTCCAAGATCAATCATGCCACTCTGGAGGTTGTTAACATTTGGCTTCACGTATCTTGGCTCAACCATCAACAGGTCTCTTGATTCAGCACCAGGATTGCCATGGCTGCAGCTGTCATGTCAAAACTCAGCAAGAGGGTTTGGACAAATAGCAAGCTGACGAGATCACCTGAAGCATGGACAACCTATGCAAGACAGCTTCCACCTCCGCTGCCAGACGGGTGCTGGGCATCACATGGCAGGACACAGTACCGAACATGGAGGTACTCCAGCATGCAGGGATCCATAGCATATTCGTTCTCTTGACCCAGCAAGACGACGGCTGAATCCCCAAAGATATGCTCTACGGCAAGCATGCCACCGGTACTAGACCATCTGGCCATCCATGTCTGCATTACAAAGATGTCTGCTAGGCCAAAAGGTAAGGCCAAAGGGGTGCCAATCTTAGTCACCCATTAGTTTACCATGCTACCTTGCAGTGGCACAACACAACATATGGAAAACATATTAAACCAAAGGGGACCACAGCCTAATGGCCCACTCCAAATACGCCAGACTACAAATTAGAAGATAATAATCATTGAATTAATTTAAGATTATGGATTTGCTCAGAAGATTGAAGATGATATGTGAAATTATTTTTAGAAGAAGAGAAATATATAACATAATAAGAGCTTAATGTTAACCATCTTAACATTAGATGGCCCTTACTCTGATTTCAATAAAAACAACAGGAGAGCGATACATGACGAAGCCAATGGTGTTTTACCTATGGCCACAGTAAAGCATAATTTGTATTGCTGCCCAAAGATTTTGTCAAACTATGAAATGTTCCTTGTGCTCTCAGTCAGCATACGTTACCACATTTGACCACGCAATAAAAAAGGGTCAGCAAAGCATAGTTAGAATTTGAAAGAGTTTGTGTCTAATAATATGGAATGTCAATCCTGACAGAATAACAACTAGTACAAACATTAAATGCCTGCATCATATGTTTAAGACATGTTTCTTAATGTACTTACTATGAAATTCACATTTTCACTATGGTGATTCCCATCTACACAAAACTTGCAAACGGTGAACTAGTGTAAGCAAAATTTGACATCTGCCACTTCAACAAATGTAGCATGCCATTTAAGTATTGATGTTTTCATGCCGTATGGCACAAGGTGGCTAAGAAAACAGTTTGATCACATGATATCTGTGTGCTGTAATCCAATAGACTATATAGCATTAGTTAGTAGAAACAAATATTGAGGAAAAGATGTTTTGAAAGGACAGACTACATTAAAGTTAATATTGATACAGATGTCAAGGGACGTTCTTAATTATAATACTGTCTAATCATGCGTAGTAGTGCCTCAGGGCCTTACCAAGAAATAAAATTTTGTCAGTCTTGAACATTCATGGACGCCTTTCACGTCTATGATAGCCATTATTAGCCCAACTGATTTTTTCATTGGCAAGCCAATGCTGTTTGATATAATGACAGCCATTATTGACCCATTTGGTTTTTGCACTGGAAAGCCAATGCAAGTTGAGCAAATGATAGCCATAATTGGCTGAATTAGTTTTTTTCAATGGCAAGCCAAGTCCGGTTTAGCCATTATTGGCCCAATCGAGTATTACTAGCTGTAAAACGAGGTTGACATCATCACCTGCAATACTAGTAATACTAATAGAAGAAGAGCCAACACATGAAGGTTCATGAAAAAGTAACTTGAAACTTTATTTTAAATATATAAACGTGGAAGTAATGTTTGAAGCATTTTTTAAGTACATACATGCAAATACGTCTAATATGAACAAATATGATTACAATCACACTCAAAATAAAATGCTTGACACTAAAAGTAAAGGAATACAGCACATAAAAATAGAAGATATCGCACTCAGTAATACAACTGGTTTTGAAAGTAATACGCTGAAATATTACTTGTTTTGATAAAAACAACAATAATCCAGATCCAGTATTGCGCTACTGGACAAAATACAATATAAATTTACTAGAATGAGCACAGCCTAATCGTTCGTGGTTTACCTGCCGTTTGAGTTTTCTTTCAGCAACCGGGAAACTGCCAAGAGTAGGGCCTACACGGAGCCCGAATCAGACACAATTTCGAAGTCGATTGCGATCGTGTTTGGCCACTGCAGAGTTCCAGTGGTGGGCGACAATATCTCAACCAACGTAACAAATGATGCTGACTCGGACTGTTCAGGGACAAAACGCATCGATTTTCGTGAACTTTGACATTGACTTTTCACTCACTCTAGCTTGGCAGGTGCCATTTTGAACCCACCCCACGACATCCGGGTCACGGGATTGTTACTTCAGAATCAGAAATAGTTTATTGTTGGAGACTCCTATTAAGACTGCGAAGCAGTCGCTGGCATAGGAGCCACCGTATAATTGATTATACATATACAGTTTCTGAGTGCAACATATAGAATAACCAAAGTTCAAAATTCGAAACCATCCTCAAAATATAGTGTGTGGGCACAGTGTGCGTGTGCGTGAGCGTGTGCGTGTGTTCTACATGTGTGCACAATATCAATGTACTTCTTACTATGCAAATTTTTAGTATTGTCTTTAGTAGCGCATGCATATGTAACAGTTCACGGTTGCACATGAATTTTGATATTTATTTATAAAATTATACTTTGCATAGTTTACGAAACCTCGTAGACTATGCGTATAGAGTTTCTCTTTCACAATATGGGGGGTATCGTTTAATGTTATTGGTAGATTGTGTTTTAGAGATCGCTTTGCAAATGAATGTTTAATACCAACAATGTGAATTTCATGTTGTCTGCGCGTGTTGTGGTTATGTATGTTTATGTTTGTAATTAATTAAGTTCTTGCAGTGCTTGCATATCTTTAACTGTTAACAGATTCATATTTTTAAATAGTGGTGAAGTGTGTTCATTATATTTGCTCTGCGTATAATTATCCGTATTGCCTTTTTTAAGCTTATTTATTCTTTCACATTGAAACCCCCATATTGTCAGGCAGTAATTTATTTGTGGCACAAGTAATGTATTGTAAAGCATAATTTTTATTCGCTAAGGCAGTTCTTGTTTAAGTCTGTTTAGTATCCCGATTATTCTTGCGCATCTGTTTGATATATATTCAGAGTGTTTCTTCCAATTTAAATGTGTATCCAAAGTCAGTCCCAGAAAATTAAATTCATTAACTTTTTCTATAATGATATTATTGATTTTAGGAGCGGGTGCTTCTATATGTTTTCTATGCATTTGGAAGACCATAAATTTAGATTTAGCTATGTTTAGTGAAAGTTTATTTATTACAAGCCATTCGTTAATTTTAAAGAGTTCTTTATTTATTAGCAAATCGCTAACTGCATTTTGTGTGTTTACGAAATTACTCAATGAGCTTAAAAGTGTGGTGTCATCTGCATATGATATAAAATTAAACACTTGACTAGCCTCTGAAAAATCATTAATATATATTATGAATAATAGTGGTCCCAGAATTGAGCCCTGAGGCACACCAGTAGCTATGTGCAGTGTATCAGATTTTATGTCATCAATTTCTACAAATTGTGTTCTATTTGTTAAATAACTTTTGAATAGTTGCAATGGTACTCCTTCTATGCCATAATATTTTAATTTATTTAGTAGAATCTTATGATTTAGAGTGTCGAAAGCTTTCGACAAATCCAGGAATATACTAATTGGTACCTCATTATTGTCCATTTGTGTTATGATTCTGTCTAACAATTCTAGTGCAGAGTACTCGGTTGAGTGGCCGTCTCTAAATCCATATTGATAATTGACAAAGAGTTTCTTGCTTTAAAAATATGAGGACAATTGATTGGCAAGGATTTTTTCTATAACTTTAGAGACAACCGGTAGGAGGGATATTGGTCGGTAATTATTAATTATTGTTGGATTTCCGTTTTTAAATATTGGGATAACTGTGGCCACTTTTAGTTTATCGGGGAATATCCCTGTATTAAAAACTTGTGTTAATAAAAGCATCAGAGGTTTGATAATGGATGGAGCTAGTTTTTTAATAATTTGGTTGAGATTCCATCAAATCTAATATTTTTTGTTGGAAGTGTGTCTATTGTTTTTAGTATTGTTTGTTAATCGATATCGCTTAATATAAACCTCTAATTTAGTTTTTTATTCAGGTAGTGTTCAAAATATTTTTGACCCGAGTAAGTTATATTATTTGCCAGGTTTATCCCAATATTAAAAAAAAAATGCATTGAATTTATTGGCTATGTCTAGTTTGTTTGTTATTTCAGTGTTATTTATGTTAATTAGTGTGGGGAAGCTTTTCTTGTTGCCGTTTGTTGTAATGATTTCATTTATTGTTTTCCATGTGTTTCTAATATCGGATTTATATTTAGCAAAAGTAGACGCAATTAAGGAACTGTTGCTTAGCTGCACGTATGCTTATCTTTAATATTTTATTGTATGTCTTAAGGTTCATATATATTATTTCATACTCTTTTGAGGTGGGATTTGTTAATTTAATTCTTTTGTACAGATTGTCTCGGAATCTTATTGAGTTTAGTAGTCCTCTTGTTATCCATTTAGATTTCTTATGTATATATTTGTTAAATTTCACTAATTTACACGACATATGCTTATTTTTTGCCTTTTCAATTTCGTCGTGTATGATATTATAACTTACATTGAGATCTGCGGTCTGACTTTTATCTAGTTTATTATATAAATCAGCATTACTAATGTCATTTAAAAAAAAATTTATAGCTTCATCATTTTGCAAGTGTATTTTAATAAAATTTGGATTTGGTATTTTGGTGAGAGCAATGTCCATTAAAACAAAGTAAGGTTGGTGATCAGATAATTTGTTAAGCAGGATACCGGCAGTGGTAACCTTTGTTGTTTGGTAAACTTTGCAGAACACATTATCTATTAACGTACCACTTGTGTGAGAACACCTAGTTGGAAGGGTAATTTGAGGAAACAGGCCATGGGATGTCAGCAAGTCAAAGAATTCACTACACATTCCATTTTCATTAATTTTGAGTAGATTTAAGTTGTAGTCCCCGGCTATATTAATGCTTCTATTAATTTTTTCAAGGGACAGTATGAGTGAGGTGAATTCATTAATAAATTGTTTAATTTGTTCTCTTAATATTCTTGGTGGTCTGTATATATTGCCAATAATTATTGGTTTGGGTAACCCTCCCTCTTTTAGATATATTATTTGTCCCTCCCAATGTTCATACATATTTAAATTTAAGTATACTTTGTAATGGAATTTTTTATCAATATATATTATTAACCCTCCTCTGTCACTGCTGCTCTTACCCTGAGTTATGCAATCATATCCGGGTAATTGTATATTGAGAGAATAAGTCTGATCGGATATCCAGCATTCTTGTAAACATATAACATTGAACTTATACTGTAGATTGTGTAGTTCTTCAATGAATGCTTCCAATTCATCAAATTTAGCATATATAGATTGTATATTTAAACTTAATATGCAGACAATTTTCTTTTTTCATTCACTAAGTTCTTAAATTTATCAAGATCATAATACGATGAGTGTTTTATTACTTGTAGTTCGATATTATTAATGTCGAGAATACTGATTAAGCTGTTGTTTTCAAGCCCACCCAAATGTGAAAGAATAGAATGATCTGAAAGTTCCATCAATTAATCAATATTTTTAAAGGCCTGTTAATTATATAATATATGTGCGTAGGCGTGAACTGTAATATATGTAACACACAAGGATGTTTGCCTTTTGTATATAAGAATGTAATAAGTGAGTGTATATCATTGTAATAGATGTATTTATTTGTGGATTTCAATGGATGATACTGTGCTATTTTAGGAACATTATATGTGGATGCACAAAAAAGCATAGTAAAAAACATAAACAGAAACTCAACATAGCGGCTGACAGCGATGTGGAGGTACCGGCTTTGTGTTAGACAGAACGACTAGCAGGCGGTATATTAAATCAAAATATAATGTGATGCAAATAATATAATGCAAACAATGACTAGTCCACATTCTAACTATCACTCAGGCACTATGCATGGGCAACAGAAAATTCAAAAAGCGATATATTATATCAAAATATTATGTGATGCAAGTAATATAATGCAAACATTAGAGGCAACAACTGATGATGTGTCACCTTGTCGCACACCGACACAATACAAGTATAGCATTGATTGTCAATGTACCTCAGCAAGTGCAACACAGTTAGTAACTTCAAATGCAATGGATAGGCACTGAGAAAGGCCATAGAAAATGCGTTTCCCAACTAATGACGTACACGATTACAGTAGAGATCAGCCACAGTATCATTATTTTCCAACGTTGTCAATGTTAAAAATATATAGTCTTATAGGTGAGCGGTATTCGCTATTCATTTCTGCTGCCAACAACATTTGTTGAATCACGACCGCATGTGCTAAGCCTAGGCTAAGAGTCACTAAGACAGTTCAAACAATTTTATTATGAAAAAAATCTGTCTTTTATTTTTATTTTATTTGTTGTCACCAGACATTTGCCTGCCTTTAAGACTGGCAGATGGATATCTGGCTAAGGGCCTGTACCTACAATGTCCAGTGAGGTACATGCCTCCGTTACTAAACATAAAGTTGATTCTGTATTCTGTTACATTCATATCTCCCCTTTTATAAAACACTAGCTGAGTTGCATGCGAGAAAAGATTTCCACTGTAAGAATTAATTATGACCAGCAAAGTTTTGATAGCATAATACTAATGTCAATGACAACTCCATGCCCATAAATCATGTACTACAATCATAGAAAACACAAATAGCGTTTGTGTTCATCTGAGTTACATAATCTGTGTCAAACATCCACGTAGGTTCCTTCTTGGTATTCCCACAGCCCCGGGAATTTTGAAACTGTTTAAATGTATGAACCATCCCCATGGGCCCCCATACCATCCCCATGGGCCCCTGGGCACACCTACAAAATATCAGCCCCATAGATACGAAACTGATGGAAATGTGAGGGAACATACAGACACAGTCACAAACTACTTTATATTAAATAAATTATTACTAATATTAACCAATTTATATTATTAACCCAGGAAGTGACCACTGGGCCGAATTTGGCATGCACAATCAGTGCAAAAAGATTTTGGTATCACTCTGTAAGAACAATTTTCGTTTCCGTCACCAGTACCTCACACGGGAAAAAAATTAATGGTATCATTGGAAAGCTGAATAACTCTTCATTCTGATTCATATTTACTCATGAACATAGTCAATGATAGCTAATGACGATCTAGCTTACAAAACGCATCACATTGTTGGCTGCTTTTACTACACACCACAGATTAATTTATGTTTCCATTCATAGCATCTAAATAGGTAACACATTATACCTTTAGAAAGCTCTATGACTGGCCTATTCGAATACATGTGGATGAGCAAGCGGGCTATATGCAGCGAATGAGCATTGTTGTTACAAACACGTGTTGTCTGGGCCATCTGATGCTTTTTATTTACTAATCCACCATTTTGTTTTCTCACTTCGTTCTGTGTCAGTTCACTTTAGTCCGGATTATTTTAAGTTTCCTTGTCAACATTTCAGCAAATTGAATGACAGCATTAGTGAATCATGTTATTATAATTAGTTCAGACAGTTAGAACAATGTTGCAGGCTTTTTTGAGGTAAATATCAGCAAGTTGCCATCGTGATTTCATCCGGCTTTGACAGCCCGCACTGCCACGGTAAACGACGCGGGACCGATGGGCCTGTCTGAATCGCCATAGTCCAGTGTTTGAAAAAATCATAAAAATAAAAGTTCTCAACATATTTGATGAATTTTTGTTTTATTTCGTAGCTAATGTGTATGGCTACATTTTTTTTTTGGGACACCGACATATAGCCAAATAAAAACTTTTGCTTTTTTATGAAATTCAAAAAGTAATATCCCCATGATAAGATTATGTGCTATAGTGTATCATTTTATTATAGTAAAAAGTCTTTTTAGCAGCAAAATGATATCAATCAAATTTGTGCGATAATTATTAGCGATGTTATGATTTTTTAAAGCACCCTAATGAATAAGGAAATTTATCATTGGTCACTCCTAGGGTTAATAAATCTTATCATTACCAATTATACATTTGTATTATTAAACTTATTATTATTACAGAAGTCAAGAGGGTATTGCAAGTGTGTCACAGTTCATAAGTTGTAATAAACAATGCAATATCACAACAGAGGCACCGCGCGTCTATTAGGCTTTATACGGTACGACTCCTGGTTGTTGTGATGTTCCGGTTCAGTGATCACCGTTGGGTTTGCGATGTGTGGCGACGTCTAGTGGGGAATCAGTGTTTGCATGCCTGCATAAACCGCTTAAATCGAGCAAGTTCCTACACGTTAGTTAGCACGACACTGACAAATTGTCTAATATAAATAGCAAATCAATAAAATGGTCAATGCTAACACATTTATGCATATGATATACATAGCCATATAGGAGCATAGCATAGAAAACTCGAACATGTGTCAGACTAGTTAATTGTAGACATTTCTATACATTTCTATATATATATACACACGCACGCACGCACGCACGCACGCACGCACGCACGCACGCACGCACGCACGCACGCACGCACTCACGCACGCACGCACGCACGCACGCACACACACACACACACACACATAAAACGTACCGTTTTCACTGCTGAAGTAGACGATTGTCTCTTTGTCCGTGTCTTTCAATGTCACCTCGGTGTTGCGCCCAACAATACTTTGCAGGTAGTCTTTCAGATCACCTTTAGGTGTAGAAGTGGCTTTCGCTGCCGTAGTAACTAGAATGCTGTTCTTCGACGTCCACTGATCAGGCTGTGCCATGTTCGTCTTTACACTGCATACCGACCAGAAGAACGTATGACAAAAACACGCCCTTGACGACTTACTGTTGACTTCAACGTAGTTTCGTTTTAACCCGGAGGTGTCGCTTACTCTCGGCCTAGTTACCGGCCCAGAGTAGGAGCGAGCCGCGAATTCTGTTTTCCCAAACAGTATATCCATCGCCCCGCCCACTTTGACCCACTTTTCACCGTATCTGTCAATCTATTGTTTAGTTTAAATTGCGCATGCACAAGTTGCATAAACTGCTTTCACACTATCACATCGGCTGCTTTCCTATAGCTATATTTATTATTGTTTTCGCGTGCTACATTTACGGAATTGTGAAGAGAGGTATGTAAATTAATAGATTGCATTAGATGCACTATGTAATGTTGCATGCTTGATACCAAACTATATAAGATGATTTAGAAGAATTAAGCTGATCTGATTTGTATTTTTTGTGCGCGGGCGTTTGTCACACTGACTTGGCGGCTGGCCTCGCTCTTGCGCTATGTGATCGCTGCATGCCCTTCTAGTTATAATTAATTTTGGTTCCGCAAATATTATCTAATATCTGTACATAATATAAACAACGATAATGACTGATCTAGTACGGTGATTTGCTGCCTTAAGTAATTAACTATTTGTTTTAACCATCTTGTGAATACACCAAATTTTAATGTAGCAAATGGAAGCTCAGCCTCAGTAGCTCAGCCTCAGACTTAGCAATCAAATATAATGGTACACAATTTTTGTAGACAGAACAAGTAAGTAATTAATTAACTAAATAATAAAAAATGTGTCAACAGTCAAAGTTTAAATAGTTTCACTATGTAATATGTGTTATGAAAGTTGAGTACAGAAAAAATACACAATCTGTATATAATATGGACATTTTCACAGTACTGAGGGGAGCAGTGGCTCAGGAGGGTCAAATATCAATGGCTAATTTTTTTTATCCTATTCCAATGTGGGATGCTATATCTAAGTTTATGAAATCCATTAACATTTGGGCAGAATGACAAATTTTATTATTCTGAAAGCATAACAATGTTAAATAAATAAATGTGTGTGTGTGTGTGTGTGTGTGTGTGTGTGTGTGTGTGTGTGTGTGTGTGTGTGTGTGTGTGTGTGTGTGTGTGTGTGTGTGTGCGAGCGAGCAAGTGAGTGTGCCATTCTCGCAAAAAGTGTACATTTAAAAATCGATAAAGTAATTTTTGAGATATGATTTTTGGAGATGTCAAATTTAACCCTTTAACCATGAATATGTTAAACTTTTTTTATATTTTAGGTCAGTAGTACTAGCTAAAAGAAACTATGCAAATAAAAAAAAAAATTCTGCAAGAATGGCCCATATAACCTTACTATGTAGAATGTTAGACTCACGTGCCAGTTTGTCAGTGAAGTTAATTAAATAATTGTTGCCTCTAACTATCCCGGTAATATCTTTAATGTGTTTTACTGTTTTGCTCATTGGCATTGTTTTTTTCTTTATTCATGAGACGACAGCTTTAGGATCTGTGTGACACAGAGTGTGTGACACAGAGTGTGTGACACAGAGTGTGTGACACAGAGAGTGAGACACAGGGTGTGTGACACAGGGTGTGTGACACAGGGTGTGTGACACAAAGTGTGTGACACAGAGTGTGTGACACAGGGTGTGTGACACAGGGTGTGTGACACAGAGTGTGTGACACAGAGTGTGTGACACAGGGTGTGTGACACAGGGTGTGGGACACAGGGTGTGTGACACAGAGTGTGTGACACAGAGTGTGTGACACAGAGTGTGGGACACATATCAAAGATATCATTGGTCTGTTATCCTTCTGACTACCAAGATCCGGCTGTAAGTGTTTCTTATTTTATCTGTGAGGCGACAAGAACCCATACAATACATGTACACGCATATACCTATCTCAGCAACCTTTCAACAAATCATTGCACAATTTTCACATATTTTGGCACCAACTCCCCCCACATCTATGCATAATACAAATGCCACATTATAAATATTTTCCATTGTTGCCAATGTACAAAAGAAGAATTGTTGAGATGCTTGTGACCTTAAACTACATGAAATATACTCACAATATTTCTGTGGCAATGGTTTTTCAGCTTATTGGTAAAAACTACATATTATCATTTTAATTCATTAAATTCATTGCAATGCTGAGTTTTTAATTACATTATTGCAGATTAAGTTTTTTAAATGTCAAAATGTACTATTATAATTTGTTCACATAATATTTATTTTATGATTGAAATATAAATGTATTGCATGAGATTGTAGGGAACCGCCTATTTCGCCTTGTGCTGCCGGAGGCTATGCTCAAACTTATGATTGAAATATATGTATTGCATAAGATTGTTGGGAATCGTCTATTTCGTCTTGGTCTACCGGAGGCTATGCTAAAAGTTATGCTTGAAATATAAATGTAAAAACATGTTATTATTATTTCAGTTGTTTTAATTACATTAAAGGATTGTTTATTGTAGAATACACTGTCTGTTGGGTATGACTATCACGTCTGTTCATTCGAACGTGTTGACGAGGGTATGTTCACAGCTGAAATTTGTGTTTGCACTCGATCATGTTTCAGAGGCTCAGCTTTGGCTCAAGCAGTACGAAAATGTCAAGAAAACTTTGCGCATCGCATTTACGAGACCAGAAGTTATAGAATGCCTATATGTTAAACAAATTGTACAACAATTCACTGAGAATGCTTATAGAAAAAATATAGTATTACTTTCTCATGATGTACTTGTATAAATAAATGTTGTCGTCATTTTCTCCAGTGTAATATTTTTACTTCGTTAATAACATTGGTTATGAAATTAATAATAATTATGTAGAAACATAATGCCCATTTTCTTTGACTTACCATAAAATAGCATTGTCTCCACAATGAACATAAAATTATTGGTAGTTAAATGCGGTAACCACTACATTAAGACAGATCGTTGGATTGTGTACAACAATTACGTCACTTAACTCGTAACGCAAAAATAATTATCTAACTATGTATATTTTATTTATATATACATATTTCTTACAGCAGTATATAAACTTCTGTCAGTGTTTTATTTCTTCTAAAACACTAATACTACAACAGTTTATCAATAGCGGAAACGCTTGTTGTCACGCATGCGCGGATATGTTCTTGCGAGACGACTGACAAATCTACTTCTAAATGTACGATATATAATATGGCGAACTAGGCAGACCACCACTATAGTATAGTGATACAAATTAAGCAAGGATGGCTAATTTCTGGATTAAGCTAGCACAAGGAAAAGATTCAAAGTTATCAGTGATAATGTACAGATTATTACTCAACTTAAATAATAACAGTGAGTATGAATCCCCTTGGATAAAAACTGTTCAAAATATTTTATTTGAAAGTGGTCTTTCTAACGTTTGGCACTTTCCTAATGTCGTCAATCACAAATGGCTAAATAATTGTCTTAAAATCAGACTTCATGACGAATATATTCAAACATGGTCATCAAATGTACGTATTTCACAATGATAAATGTATTACCTATAGAATATTAAAGAAGTATTCAAGTTTGAATCATACTTGACATTGTTACCAGAGAGATTAAGAATTCTTTTCACTCAATTTAGGCTGGGTAACACAAAACTGCTTATTGAAATAGGCAGATGGTTCAATATTGATAGAAATGAAAGGTATTGTACTTTGTGTAATAGAAATGAGATTAGGATGAATTTCATCTATTGTCTCGATTAATGTGACACTTTAAGAGACCAAAGAAATAGATTTATGACAAAATATTTTATTAATCACCTTAAATCTTTCAAGTTCTCTGTGTTGTTTAATATTCATAGTTCAAATAAACTAATAAGAATTTGTAAGTTAATCAAAAACATAATTGGTAAGTTTAACTAACATTGACTGTTCTTATTATTTTTAAATGTTTTGAGTACTTTCAAGTACTCTTGGTATTGTATATTTATCTCATACACCATTGTATGGTATTAGAGAATAAAACTTGAACTTGACAAAGTGGGTGGAGCTATATGCAAGGTGGGCGGAGCGATGGATATACTGTTTGGGAAAACAGAATGCGTTGTTGCTAAAGTGGTTTGCGTTAGTGATATATAATGTTTTCTAATATAATTGCTAGTACACATAGTATAGCTAAAATGGAATAACTTGTGTGATTATTTTCACTTACTATATAATATATAATATATTGTGTGATTTAGAGCGCCGTTTTTGTAGTATCGAGGCTATAGCGATGGCAGTGAGCGGCCCTGTTTATATGCACTGCCGCGGTGTCATGCTATTCTTTTGCACTCACTAAATACTATCTTCTTGAATTGGTGGTCAGTTAATCAGCAGAATTAATTGTTCGACATAATTTCCTCTAGAGTAGCTAATTTAAAAAGTAGTCAGGTTTAGTCATTATTATGATTGTAAAATGTAAAGTTTATTTATCCTTGATGGATAAGTATTTGTCCATAGTAGGGCATAGTAGGCCTACTGCAGATGAGGGAGAATTAATGTGCAATACAGGGTTTATATATATATATATATAGTCTGGTAAAATGTCTTTAATTTATAAAGCATGCCTATGAGGGATGTAATTTTAGACAATAATGAATTAATGACCAGTTTAGATGTTCCTCTAAGTAAATTGCTTAAAAATGTGTTGAAGTAACTTGATTTATATTAATTCCCTTTATTTTAATTACAGCATCATGTTTATTGTATTTTTTTATTTTCAGGATTAAAAATAATAAAATTAGTTTTATTTGTTTAATGATAGTTTGTTAGAACGAAACCAAGGTGATATCGCATTGTGTTCCCAATTAACTTCTTCAATAAGCCTAGTAACATGTTTGTGCGTGCGAGTGAAACATGTTTGTGTCATCTGCACATAATATGAAGTTAAATATATTTGTTGTTTATAACAATGTCGTTTATGTAAAAGATGAAAAGAAGTGGACCTAGTATATTGATCCTTGAGGAACACTGTCACTATCATTAATTCTGAATCTGACTTATTATAAGAAACAAACTGTTTTCTAGTTATTTCTAAACCACTGTAGTTATACACCTCTTATTCCAAAACAATTTAGTTTATTTAGTAAAATATCGTGGTCAATGGTGTACAAATTTATTAACCAAATACACGTGATATGGGCTAACCAATCAACCAACCAACCAAGAAAAACATTGATGGTACCAAGTTGTTGGTAAAATATATAGCAACTGAATTTAATACACTAACATGTGGAATCACATCAGTTACATCGTCACAATCTCATTTATTCTTCACATACATGCATCAGAAAAAGTTTTATCTTGTACAATATCTCTTTAAGAAGGATGTACTTAAGGATATCATTTATGGCCACATTATACAACATCTTGATGATCATTAAGACAAATAGCACGGATTCAGGAATCACCGCTCTTACAAGACCCAACTCATCGACCTACACCACACATGACCTAGATCAATATGTTGATAACAAACCCAGGTAGACATGGTAATCATCGACTTCTCGAAGGGCTTATACTATAACGAGCAGACAGTTACTTCATAAAATCAACAATTTTGGTATTACTAGAAACACATTCAACTTATTGGAATGAACTGCCATGAATCAGTGCCAATATTTTTAAATATCATACCTTGACAACTTCATATAAGAAACGTCAAAGCACCTACATAACCAAATTTGTCGGCTACTAGCCGACTAACCTATGCACACACCCAACATCTCGTTTCGCTCCATATGACCCATGGGAATATCATACAGATCTGAAATGGAACCAACATTTCAACCAAACCACAAATACTATGTTGTTATTATACTAAGTCTCGTGAGATTGAAGTTGCAATTATACAAATAATTATAAACAACTAAAGGAAATATTTGCTAGTGCGCAAGTGTAATATAAAGAAATATTGTATTTTCACGATTCTTTTAACACTAAATAGTTGTAACAAAGTTGATGTGGCATGTAAATTGTTGGCTGTATCTGACAAAAGTATTGTTTCAATGTCATACAAATTATGCTGATAAATTCAAATAACTTATATGTACATTGCAAATAATAAACCTAAATAGTATATACATTTGTAGTAAACAAAAAAATTATATATGTGTGTGTGCGTGCGTGCGTGCGTGCGTGCGTGTGTGTGTGTGTGTTCTGTGTGTGTGTTATATATATATATATATATATATATATATATATATATATATATATATATATATATGTATTCCTGATTTTAATATATATTAAAATCAGGAATACATTATATATATAAACACACACACAGACACACACACACACACTCACATATATATATATATATATATATATATATATATATATATATATATATATGTGT
>BSQZ01000099.1:160000-177500 GCA_033239005.1 Lamellibrachia satsuma | reverse complement strand
ATATTTACTGTTCTGGACTTTGCTGCACTAGTCCCTACCAGTGGTATTAATATCGCAATTTTGGTGTACAAGGACGTGGGATTAGATAGCAAAATATAGCAGTACAATGTTTACAGTACATCCGGCATATCACTGTTGGTTTTGCCAGAAATGTGCTCAAACGTCATCCATAATGACAAACGTTAGCTATTCTTTTTACAGTGTTACTGGATGACATCGATTGGGGTAATTCCTGTTCGTCTGAATCGCAGCAGCCGTAAGAATTCATTGCGGAATGTCACGCTGTACTTCATGTACACGACGAAGTTGTAAGACGTGCTAAAAACTGCCATCGTGAGAGTCGCCATCTGGATGTTGCTCCCAAACTCCAAACTGTCCGTGTGGCCGAGCGTGATCTGAATAACATATGATATTTTAGTTACTCATTTTAAACTGTTTTACTTACTTATTTAGGTTTGCTTACTTAGGTTCTTCCTGACCGTAGGTGGTGGCCTCGGTGGTCAGATCCTCAACTTTCCCTTGGAATGCTCCACGACTTCCTGGCAAGGCGGCTTTGTTGTTGTAGAGAAATTCCTCAACACTCCAATGGCTATCTAGATGGTTTTTAAATGATTTGACACTTGGGGCAGTTACAACTGCTTCCGCTAGATCATTCCATATTATGGTAACGGTAACTCTAAGTGAGAAGCTTTTTTTCTAACATATGTACGAGCACATTCTAGAAACAATTTCAAACTATGACCCCTAGTTCCTTCCTTTATATCACTATTATTATGCAGCTTGACAATGTTAGATACATCAATGTCATACTCCCCATTGAAGCAGTTTATATACCTCAATCATATCACCACGATTGCATCTATATGCAAGTGTGGGAAGTTTCAATCTCTTAAGTCTTTCCTCGTAAGGTATGTCCTTCATACCAGGAAGCTGCTTTGTTGCACGTATCTGCACACTTTCGATGGCATTGCTCTATTGTTTCCCTACGTGCATCAAATTACATTTATCTGGATGAAATCTTAATAACCATTTACTTGACCAAGATGTTAAACAATCTAAATCGTTCTGTAGTGTATGCTGGTCATGTACACAATTAATCGTTTTAAACACATTTGTATCATCCGCAAACATATATACATTTGAAACTATATTCTCCGGAAGATCGTTTATGTATAAAACAAATGGGATCGGTCCTAAGACACTGCCCTGTGGAATACAACTTGTTACATTTGCCCATTCAGAGTTTATACCATTTACACTGTCCTGTTGTACGCCGTCAGACAAGAACGCCTGTATCCATCTTAGTGCTTAATATTCTATGCCATATGATTTACGTTTGTCTATCAATCTTTTATGAGGGATGGTGTCGAATGCTTTCATGAAGCGTAGATATATTACGTCTATGGTTTCCCCTCTATCTAAAGCTTTTGTTCATGAATCCATAACATTTAACAGTTGGATTACTGTAGATCGACCTTTAATAAAACCAAACTGTTGCGTACTGAGTAATTTATTTCTCGTCATATGATTGACAATATGGTCTTCGACATAGTGTTCAATACATTGGTATATTATACCTGTTAGGCTGACTGGTCTAGAATATCCTGCCTTTTTTCGATTACCTTTCTTAAATATGGATGAGATCCTTCCATTCCTTTGGTAGTTCACCCACAGCAAGTGAATTATTAAATAGCCTAGCTAGTGGTTTACATAAATGATTAGATAACTCTTTTAACAATCTAGGATAAACACCGTCCTACTGCTTTACACACATTAAGATTATCAAGTTTTTTTTATTATTTCCTCAGCAATAGTCATTTCTTCCATGGTGTGCCTTTACTTCACTGGTGGAATATGAGGGATATCACCATCTGGTTCTATAGTAAAACACTTGAAATTTTTCACAAGACATCGGCCTTTTCCCTGTCAGAGTCTGTGAGTCTAGATTTAGGATCTGTAGGGTCTATGTTCAGGTCTGAAACACCTTCCCATAACACATAATGTCTTGTAATGATAAAGACAGAGTGATCACTCTTACCAAGTGTGCTTTCATACACTATATCGTCTACCATACCTTTTTCATTGGAGAAAACTAAATCAAGAGTGTTCGATTTATATCTTATTCGCCCCATTGTTGGGAGTTTGACATGTTGGAAGAGGAAATTATCTCTTATACTTTCCTTAAATTTGGTGTCTGGGCTATTAGTATTCTCTGCGAGTGTGTATCAGTTTTACCAGTCTATGTTTGGGTAATTAAAATCTCCAAGCAAGCAAGAGAAGATATGAATGTTTATAGCGCATTACCTCACTAATCAGTTCATTTAATTGTTCATTATTGGTGCCAGAGCTGCCCGGGTTTTTATATGCACATCCTACCAGGAGAGTGCATTTTTGTTTTATTTTATCTCAACCCATATGTTTTGCATGGCTACATGTTGTTAAATATGTGTAGGTGGTGTGTTGTCTGCATGTCTAGTGTGTATATACACACTTGTCTATGAAGTAGTACCTCCGCATGCACGTACGCACGTACGCATGTACGCACGCACGCACGCACGCAGCACACACAAAACACACACACACACACACACACACAACAAATATTCTTTCATGCACAAATTGCTGTATATTTGATTGCGCATTATTCATTTATAATCGCTTAGCACATATATTCATCAGTACGATTTTTGGCTCTTGCACATTAGCAAACAGCACATGTTCAACTTGCATAACAGCACACAATAAAGTCTATTTCACACAGTTAGTATAAATACATATCAATCAACACACGGTGTAAATCAAAATGGACTCCATTTGTTTCATTATTCATCAGAAACAATGTGCGTGTCTTGTGTGAGTGTGTGCGTGCGTGATTGCGTGTGTGTGTGTGTGTGTGTGTGTGTGTGTGTGTGTGTGTGCGTGCGTGCGTGCGTGCGTGCGTGCGTGCGTGCGTGCGTGCATGTGTGCGTACTTGTTTGCACGCGTGCGTGCATACGTACGTGTGTGTGTGTTTAGGCTTAGGCAATTTGTCGGTGGGCAGAATTGTAATACGGTTCCACCGGTTCATTTCACTGCGTACAGTGCTATAGAAAATAAATGCAACATGTAGTACGCAATATGCCAAACCTGCATAGTCTTCATTGCGAAGTAGGGCACCCAAGCGACGGAGAATAAGACAGCAACGGATACGAGAAGCTTCACCGAACGACTTCTGTGCTTTGAGACGAACGTCGTTGGTGCAACGGTGCCATTCTGCGGTAGGGTGACGTCGACCGATCGTCCTTGCCGCCAGAGAAACCCAACCAACTGGATATAACGCCGCGCAAGAAAAACCTGCATAATATTCAAGGAACGTGCTTAGCGACAGTGTGTGCACGCGTTCACGCGTGCATGCGCGTGCGCGTGAACGAATGTGGGCGTGTTTGCGCGCGTTCGTGTGTGGGTGTGGGCGTGTGTGCGGATATGCATTTGTTGTTATTTGTGTATGTTCGTGTATGTGCCTGGGCGTGTGTATTTGTGTGTATGTGTGATTGTGTGTGTGTGAGTGTGTGTGTGTGTGTGTGTGTGTGCGTGCGTGCGTGCGTGCGTGCGTGCGTGCGTGCGTGCGCGTGTGTGTGTGTGTGTTCTTGCCATACACATTTTATGTACATTTGTGTATATGTCAAATTATATATTATATAATATGATCTCAAAGTTTGTGTTTATGTTTCCGCACTGTTTCATTTATACAAACAAGCGTTATGTAATTGAAATGTTTAGGACAACACGTGCTTTTAAGTTCGTACTGCAATTGTAGGTTACAGTCTAAACAACACTGAAGAGAACTTTCTTAAAAGAAAGAAAAGTTGAACATTTGAAACACTATATAAAATAGGAGGAATGTGGCGTGCTGTGGTTTACTTCCTTACCACAAAAGGATAGAAACAATGAAGAAGTAGTTACAAACGTATGTCATGCGCTTACTTGAGGAATGATGTAAGACACACAGAGAACTATGATGCCTTGCATTACACTAGACTCGTATGGCGCGACGTCTAAGCACAACTTGAACGTATGGTTGCCTTGGTGCCGAGTGCGTATTTCGTATTCTAGAAACGTGGGCAAGCACACTGTCAAGGCCACACACCAAACGATGCAGATGGTTGCCTTGGCGACACGTTGTGTCAACAGCCGAGGGGGCTGACGCACTATCGCTCGGTAGCGTTCTTCGGCCAATGCAACCATAGTGTAGATGGAGCACGTGATGCACAACAACGGAAGTGACGTCACCACGCGACATTCGAAGCTGGCTGAAAACAAATATTGTTTAAAAGTGGTGTTCATCGCTATGACATGAAAACGTGTTAAGAGTGCTTCACTGTAGCATGCATTTAAACATAATTAAAAGTAGTACTAATATGACATGGTTGTGCATATATTACCCAATCAATGTTTTGTAATGTTTTCGTATATATATATATATATATATATATATATATATATATATATATATATATATATATATATATATATATATATATACATAATCATTATCAGCGGTCCCTCGAAACGATGATGACGTCTGCCATGGGTTAGTCGTGGATCCTGATGTTACTCAGACACCCGATTCTTCACTTACAGATCTTATTGCAGTGGGGCAGGAGGTTCTCGGTGGAAGGAAGATGTGCAGGTATTGAGACATCTCCCTCTCATTTCTCCTCTGCCGCTTCTCCGCCTCGTGAAGTAGACTGTCAGTCTCGAAGCGGGCCGCTGCCTGATGGATGCTGCGGCGCCAAAGTAGACGATCGGCAGCCATGTCCACCCAAGTGTTGCTATTAATATGACCCTTGTTCATTTAGTATTTGGCAATGTCTTTAAATATTGTTTGTCTGTCCACCAAGTGTTCTCAATCTATGAATCAGCTGCGAGAATAGAACTTGTCGGGGAAGACGGGAGTCTGGCATTCTGATACAATGGCCAGTCCAGCGGAGCTGATTTTGCACGATCATTGCCTCGATGCAATATATATATATATATACATATATATACATGACAAAATTACTACATCCGTCCTTTTCAATGGGACTGATATGGACTTTCACTATCAAACATATATATATATATATATATATATATATATATATATATATATATATATATATATATATATATATATATATATATATATATATATATATATATATATATATATATATATATATATATATATATATATATATATATATATATGTTTGGATAGTGAAAGGGTCCGTATCAGTCCCATTGAAAAGGACGGATGTAGTAATTTTGTCATGAAGAAGTCGCAGGATTTTGATGAGGTTGACAGGGCACCCAAATCTGGACAATACTTTCCAAAGAGCTTCACGATTGATGGAGTCGAAGGCCTTGGTCAAGTAAATGAAAGCCATGAATACTTCCTGGTTTTGTTCCCGACATTTCTCCTGAATTTGTCGGGCCAAAAAGTTCATATCGGTGGTTCCTCGAAATGGTATAAATCCACACTGTGTTTCAATGAGTATCTCTTCAGTCAAAGGGTGCAGGCGATTCAGGAAAATTCGGGCGGGTATCTTCCCAACAATGGATTACAGGGCAATGCCTCGGCATTTCCACAGTCTGAGTTATCTCCCATTTTGCAGATGGTGAAAAGCATTTCTGAGGTCTGGTGAAATTTCCGTGTTATGTCATGTCGCCATGCAGGCGATTTTTGAGCAGGCAACGGTTCCACGCATGGCACGTGCAATGCTGATATAGTTCGGTTACGGGAGCGAACAATGACATAGTTATATATTATATATTAATATACGAGCACAACAATTCAAGTAAACGTACATTCGTAGTAGTTTTTCGGGTGCGTGACGTCATGAAGCTGCATAGGAATAGCGAACGATATGAGGATGAGGTCAGACATGGCAAGGTTGCTGAGGAACATGTTCGTCACAGTCCGCGTTTTCTTTATTCTCATTGTGACGACGATGACACAGACGTTAGCCATGAACGAAGTGATAAGCCACAATGACATGGCCGCAATGAAGACTTTCTGGGTAGAATCCAACGCCGTCATTGTCCAACTACAGAACAGCGAGATGTTCATTAAAGTTTGGAGATCGTCCATATATTATGAAGAGCGCCTAAAATAATGTGGATTAACAACATTAGAGAGAAGGAGGTTAAAAGGAGATTAAGTTTGTGTATTTATATATATTGAATGGGTATGACAATATTCATAGAAATAATTCTTCTCACTTAAGAACGACAATATGACTAGAAGACATGAACTAACATTAGAGAAGTATCACCTTAGTTCGGATATCATTGTCGCAGAGGAGAATACATGAAAGGCACATCTATATATTGTGTGAATGATAGCAACGTGAATATTATTAAATACAACATTGCAAATAACCCAGAAGGGTAGATTACCCTTAGATAACAAAATTGTTGAACGCTCGATAAGCTTTCCTTGTCCATTTGTCATCTGGATGTTTTGTCTTTGATTGCAATTGTGTTAAATATTTTACATAACGTTATTACTTGGCCCATATATATGTCATGCAATAAGTGAGTATGTAAACTTAACCGTTAAGTATATAAATATAACATAACTATCAAATAAGGGGCCAGGAAATTCAGGTTAAGGCTAAGAATTAGCTGCTCTTACAGGGGCCACAGCTATGTACAAATTCTAAAATATACAACATATGCCGCTGACACAGATCAAGGCTATTTGAAAACAAGTGATACTAAGTGATTATGTGTGAATGATTTATTATCCAAGGAAGTGCAGTGACATTATTATTCTTGTTTGCAAATGTTATAGTGTATCATTGTACATAACAATGTGGCGTGTACGCTTTTATATGTCGCATATCGTACGTATTGCATAAGAACGAGACGCGTGGTAATGACTATGGAGGTAGTCCCATATATTAATGTTTATTCAACTAACACACACATAAACACACACACACTCTCAAAAAATACACACACACATACTCAAACCCACACACACACACACACACACACACACACACACACACACACACACACACACACACACACACACACACACACACACACACACACACACACACACACACACTCACACACACACACACACACACACACACCTTTTTCAACGGGCACATATTTGACGTTGGCTCATTTTAGTTAATTGTATATGCAATGCTTGTGATGAATCATGCTACAATTATGTGAATCCTAGTTTTCTCCATCGTTAGTCCGGCGCTCTAACCTTACTAAGCTCATTCAATGTAAATAGCACATTCAACATGTTTCGGTTATTTATATTAATAGAGTCCACCTTTGCGATCGTTCAGCTTCACCATTGTCAGTTCAACGCACTCATTTCGGCCAGACGATAATTCGCTGCATTTGCCTGATCCAGTGACGTATATAGGATCTCGCAAATGGGAGGCTAAAGGGGAAGGCAAACTTCGTCACCCATTAACTTACCATGCTACCATGCTACATGTTACATAAACAAATACAATATTTAAGGCAAAGGTCCAATGTCCCCCAAATACGCCAGTCTTTTGCCATATGTAGTGGTTGACAGTGAAGGTACCACAGACATTATATGTTACACAATAGTAGTTGTAACGCTATTAACGCAACAAGTATATTCCTATTTTTTTGGTGAGCAACCATGCTGATGTATCAAACCCGCTGACGCAACGAGCCAACGTCGACGGAGTAAACATGTTATTATTGTTAGCAAAGCTTTGATTAAAACCACATGGTAATTTGCGCATTGCGTGGAACTTTCAAGATGTGTCACCAAAGAACTGAGAAAAACAGTCTTTGTTGCGAGAAAGGATGAGCTAGTTAGAAGACACAATACCTTTGCGTGCATCAGCAGTCGGGTGTGACATTATATGACTTAAAAAAACATTTATAATAACTACATAGCTACAGTCTTGACAATTAGCATACGTATCTAAGCAATGACACTAGTATATGTAGTTATGCGTATGTAAATGTATGCCTATGTGTTGATTATATATGGATATGCTTTGAATATGTAAATAGGTGTGTATATGTATGTATATAATATTATGCATGTTATATATATATATATATATATATATATATATATATATATATATATATATATATATATATATATATATATATATATATATATATATATATATATATATATATATATATAAAATACGTGTGTCTACCTCCCTCTATCAATCTCAGTCCAACTACAAACTGCGTTTTTATTTAATCACAGTAGGTGTATACTTTAATTATTCGTCGTTGCTTTGTAGCCACCTGCCTCTGACAATCTATCAATCTAGCATAATATGTGCACCAGCGCAGCGTAATGCAGCTAACAATGCGACATTCTCAATTGAAGATATTCACGTTTCACTCATATATGTTGTTGTTGGGCGTTGTAACTCCACACAAAACGTATGTGTGCACGTTTGTATTGTGTTGTTTACTTTCACTGGCATTGACACCAAATTTAACAAGATTTAACAAGATTTGCCATCCAAGCCAAAGGCCCAGATGGCAAGTGGACAAGGAAGCCATTGGCTTATCGAGAGTCCAACAATGTTCACCTACTTATAACCCGCCCTCCTGATATATGTGTCAACCTTGTTTTTAAACATATTCACGCTGCTAGCAGTTACACAATCTGTAGACAGTTTGTTCCATTCATTTATTGTCCTCTGTGAGAACGAGTGCTTCCTGATGTCCAATCTACATTGATCCTTTACTAATTTTACCTCATGTCCTCTAGTTCTGCTATCCTTCTTGAGTGAGAAAAACATATTTCTATCAATATTTTCATACCCATTCAATATCTTAAAAACTTCAATCTGATCTCCTCTTAACCTCCTTGTCTCTAGAGTTGTTAAACCACATTCTTTCAGGCGTTCTTCGTAACTAAGGTCTCTAAGTTCTGGAATCATTTTAGTTGCTCTCCTTTGTATGCGTTCAAGCGTATCTATATCCTTCTTACGATATGGTCTCCATGCTTGTATACAGTATTCTAAATGAGGTCTAACTATTGCTTTATAAAGAGGTATAATTAACTTTTTTCCCTTGTATGTTATGTTTCTTCTAATCAATCCAAGAATTTGATTACCCTTTGAAGCTGCAATACCACACTGCTCTGAAACTTTCATATCAGCGCTTATTGTAACTCCTAAGTCCTTTTCTTTTACAGTAGTACCAAGAACAGTAGCTCCCATTTTATAGTTTACATTCAAGTTCCCATGTCCTGTATGTAGGCATTTACATTTCCCAAAATTGAACAGCATCTGCCATTTCTCAGACCATTTCACTAATCTGTCTAGATCGTTTTGTAAATGTTGTTTATCACCATCAGTATTAACCTTTCTAAACAGTTTTGTGTCGTCCGCAAATTTCAGTACGTTACTTGTTATACTGTCGTCCAAGTCATTGATATAAATTAAGAATAATATAGGTCCTAATACTGATCCTTGAGGTACCCCACTCAAAACCGATTTCCAATTTGAAACTTCTCCATCTACTACAACTCGTTGTCTTCTGTCAGTCAGCCATTGTTCTATCCAGTCAGTTATGCTATCCCCGATACCATGGGCTTTTAATTTAAGTAGTAATCTTTGATGTGGCACTTTGTCAAAAGCTTTCTGAAAATCTAAGTAGATAATATCTACTGGCGATCCCACGTCTATCCACTTAGTGATTTCTTCCAAAAAAACATAACATATTTGTTAAGCATGACCTCGCTTTAAGGAATCCATGTTGAGATGAATTTAATAATTTATGCTTAACGAGGAAGTCCACCATATGGTCTTTAATTAACCTTTCTAATAATTTACAAATCACTGACGTTAAACTCACTGGTCTGTAATTCTCTGACTTATTTCTCGAACCCTTTTTAAATAATGGTATGATGTTTGCTTCTTTCCATTCAAACGGAACAACTCCCTCTTTTAATGACAAGTTGAATACTCTTGCAAGTGGTATACTGATTTGATCTACTGTTTCCATTAGTAATTCCATCCACTCCCGGTGATTTGTTATCCTTCATTGCCTTGATTTTCCTAGCTACCAATTCTGGAGTTACAACTAACGGTCCTAAATAGTCAGATTTAGCAGCCTGAAATTTAGCATCAGCAACTGGTAATGAACTAATATCTTCTTTTGTAAACACTGAACTGAAGTAACCATTTAGGTCTTCCGCCATTGAAAACCCCTGTGATATTATATTTCCAGCACTGTCTTCTAGAGGTCCAACCTTGTCTTGTACGTTTTGTTTACTCCTGACATATGCATAAAAACTCTTGCTGTCAGTTTTTATGTTACATGCCAGTTTTTGCTCATAGCTTCTTTTAGATTGTCTGATTTCAGTTGTAGCTGCATTAAGTGCCTCTTTGTATTTTGCATAGTCTTCTTCCTTTCTGGTACGCCTATAAACCCTCCACATAGTTTGTTTTAGCATTATTTTTCTAATTGCCTCTTTTGACAAGTGTTTCTTTCTACACAGTTTTCCTTATTTTCGGAAGGGAACAAATTTATCAATGATACTCTCAATTTCATATTTTAGAATATTCCAACATTCAATTGCAGTCTTATTCATCAGCATGTTATTCCAATCTAGCTGTGCTAAGTATTTTCTCATATCTTTGTAGTTACCTTTGTGGAAGTTTCTCTTGTACGTTTTCTTATTTTTACTTTCTGATTTTACATTGATGTCAAAATGTATTTGATTATGGTCACTATTACCCAATGGTTCAAATATTTTTACATTGTCCACTAATTCTTTTTGTGATGACAAAACTATATCTAATACATTTTCTCCCCTGGTTGGTTCTAGTACGTGCTGAGTAAGAAAGCTATCCTGGATTAAACATAGAAATTGTTGATCCTCAATCCCTGTGCTCTCTAGAGAATTCCATTGTATGTGTCCATGGTTAAAATCTCCCATTATGATACATTCCCCTTTACTAACTTCCTTTATAGCGTTTTTTATTTTTGTGTTGTCCTCTTCGTTTATGTTTGGACTTCGGTAAACTAATCCAATAGTTAATTTTGAATTTCCTGAAACAATTTTGCACCAAACAGCTTCATCGCAATCTGCTTCCCTTTCTAGTTTTATTTCATAAGTCTGAATAGATTCTTTAACATATAAAATAACTCCCCCGCCCCTTCTTCCTATTCGATCTTTCCTAAACATTACGTATCCTGTCAGTCCTAATTCAGCATCTGTTATATCTATGTTGGCCCATGATTCAGTTATACCAATTATGTGAGGGTCAATATCTTCTACCATAATGTTTAATTCGTTTTTCTTATTTACTATGCTCCTTGCATTTAAACATATGCATCTATAACCTTTTTCAGAGATGTTTTTCGGATGATTTGATATTGGTTTATCTGTGCTAGTGGCCTCTTGTTCTGCTTGAGACACCTCTAGGTAACCCCCCTGCACTTCTAGTTTAAAGAATGTTTACTTCCAAAAATATTTGTCATTGTACCCAAGTCGCTATCTACTGCTGCTGAAAGTTTGTCCGCGAATACTGCCGCCCCCTTTCCACTTAAATGAAGCCCATCCTTCATGTACATATCAGCCCTCCCAACAAAACTTCCCCATAAATCCACAAATCCAACTTCCTCTTCCCTACACAGCCTCTGGACTAACATGTTAATTGCCATCCCCCGACAATTTCGATATTTATGACCCCTCCTGCCCATTACAGGTAAAATCCCTGACAGTATTACCTGCTCAACCCGCGTCTGTTTTAGTGTTCTGACCAACTGCCTATATTTCCTAACTATGGCAGTTGTACCCTCCCTCTCTACGTTATTTGTCCCTACATGTACTAAAACAGATCCACCCTTACCCGAGCCTACGATGTTTTTTACCCTCTCAGTTATCGCCTCTATTTTGGCTCCAGGCAAGCAGACCACCACATCATCTCCCTTGTTTAAGACTCTGTCGGTCTTCCTAACTATCGAATCCCCCACAAACACCCTCGCTCTCTTCCTCACCCCCTCTATCACTGCTGCAGAATAACTCTTCCTTTCGATCCCCTCCATCACATTCTGTCCTGACCCCTTCCCTTCCGTCTCCCCCACTCCCTTCTCCTTCCCTCCTGTCTCCCCTACTCCCCTCTCCTTCACTCCGGTTGTTTTCCCTCCCGTCTCCCCCACTCCCTTCTCCTCCTATAAGTGATCTAAGGTTTATGTGTACCTCAACCAAAATACAGAGGCTCCGAAAAGTCATCACGTGGAATCGAACCCCGGCCATCCCGCACAATACGGTATTAACAATTATTATATCCTAATCATTTGAGCTAAAGAAAACAATTAATATGCTTACTCTTAGATGTTTATTCGAATATATGTTAATATTCACAGTTATCTTGGAAAGTTTCGTTATATTGATACAGTATGTGTTACTGCAACATTACTGTGTGGTGAATACGGTGAATTATTCATTAACACGGGTGTTTGAATGCTAGTAATAACTTAAGCGTGTATGGTTAGTAATTTAAGAAGATTTAACAAATTGCCATCCAAGGCAGATGCCCATATGGCAAGTGGACAAGGAAGCTATTGGCTTATCTAGATACCATTTTGTTGGCATATTCGTTGTAGCGGCATAATTTCATAACGAGTGGTAGAGCAACAATTGTGTATGTTCTCAAATGCTACACTACCTTTCGTAGATTTAACAAGGTTTAGCTAGATTGCCATCCAAACAACAAGTTCTATATGGCGAATGGACAAGCAAGTAATTGACATATCGAGAGTCCAACAATTGTATCATCTATATATAGCCCGCCCTTATCAGATATATGTGAATTCTATTTTTAGCAAACCAACACTACTAGCATTAATACAATCATTTGTTCCATTAATTTATCATCCTCTGTGAGAAAGAGTACTTTCTCATGTCCAACCTACATTGTTCCTTAATTAAAGCTGCTTTGCGTCCTATTCCTATTAATATTCTTATAACTATTCACTATTTTACACACTTCTATTAGTGTTGGTCACCTGTTAGTCTCCTGGTATTTGTTGTCAAACCTCATTCTAATAGGCGGTTTTCATAACTAAGATATACCAATTGTGGAATAATTTAGAATTTAGATGTTCTTCGTTGCATTCTTTCTTTGCTTGTCTATGTCCTGCTTAAGATATGGCTTCCATGCTTGTATGCAATATTTTCATAACTAAGGTATACCAATTGTGGAATAATTTAGAATTTAGATGTTCTTCGTTGCATTCTTTCTTTGCTTGTCTGTGTCCTGCTTAAGATATGGCTTCCATGCTTGTATGCAATATTCCAAATACGGTGTAACTACTGATTTAGATTGGTATGTAATGTTCTGACTTAAATTGCGGGCAATGCTTGCTTCTTTTGATTCTGAAGGAATTATTCCTTCTTCTAGGTACCAGTTAAACACTTTTGCTTGTGGTGTACTAATTTGCTCAATAATTTTCTTAAGCAGTGTTGTTGGTATCCCATCAACTCCAGGTATATTATCTTCATAATTGTCTTTTTATAATTTGAGGAGTTACAAATAACTCTCCTAAAAGATCGCCCTCAAGTTTAGTAACTGGAACTGGTAGTGAGTTGATATCTTCTGTGGCGTAGATTTAGCTTAGATACTCATTCAGGATCTCTTTCAATTGAGACCCGTTTATAAATATGTTTCTCCTGTTTGTTTCCAGTGGTTCGAACTTTCTGTTTACTCCTTACATAAACTCGTGCTCATATCTTGTTATAATACCTACCAATTTTTATTCAAAGGTTATGGCCATGGTTAAAATCACCCATTATAACACATTCCCCTTCCTTATCTACCTCTTAGCCTTTTATAATTGCAAATATTCCCTATGTCCTATGTTTGAACTACAATGAACTACTTCTGTTGTAAATGTTGAGTTATTTGTAACTATGTTACGCCAAATTGCTTCCTCACAATCCGCTTCACCTTTCAATGTTATTTCATATGTTTGGCTAGATTCATTATTATATAAAATGCTCCACCTCCCCTTCTTTCTCGCCTATCCTTCCTAAACGTTGCATAGCCTGTCCGTGTTAACTTAGCATTTACTCTATCTTTATTTGTCCATGATTATGTGTTACCTATTACGTGAGGTTCAAATCACATCATGTCTAACTCGCTTTTTTATTTAGTATGCACCTGGCATTTACGCATACACATTTAAGTTCATTTTCCGAAATGATTGGATAACATTTCTTTGGATATGTATTTGTACTTCTTTGGGTTTTCTCTGTCAGTTCACCGTGTGCACCTAATTTAAATGATTTACGGTCCTGTGCCCTCGTCGACAACCTTAGCAAACTCACACTAAAGAACTGCAGCACCCTTCCCAGTCAAATTAATTCGTCTCTCACGAAAAATAATATTTTCCCACACAGTGTAATCATATGTCTACGAAGCCTACTCCCTCCAACAGACATTCCTTATGTACTTGTGTGTTGACCGCCATCCTCCTACAGTTACTATGCTCCTTACCACTGCCCCACATTACTTAAACAAACATCCCTGACAACACAATCTGTCCAATCCGTTCTTATTTAAGTGTCTTGATCAACCTACTCTACTTACCAACGATGTCCGACGTTCCCTGCTTCTCGGTATTGGCCGTTCCCACATGCACGATACAATACCTCCCGTGCCACCACCGATGACCTGTCCTGCTTCTCTGCTACATTCTCTATTTTGCCCCTGGTATACATAACGTGGTGTCCTCTCCTCTGTTTACAACTTGATGTACTTTCTTAATGATTGAATCCCCCATGAATATCCGAGCTTTCCCCGCCTTCCCTTGTGACACTAAATCAGCAAACCTCCTTTCCCGCCGTATCACTCGTTTCGCATTCGCTTGCTGCACACTATGCCCCTTTCTCTTCTATTATCATCCTCTACTGTCTTACTACCAGGCAATCCCTCTCCACACACCCGTTTACCTCGCTTTTGATAAACATAACCATTATATTAAAACCTGTTTGTGCTCTTCCTCTTTGTTCCCTCTTATACAGGGGTGAGGGTCAGGTAATGTGTTGCCGAGCCACTCTTTCTGTTCTTTCTTTCCATAGTTTTCTATCGGCCGCCCCCTCTCTTCATCTTTCATCCTCCCCCGATCTTCTCATGTCCTTCCTCACGCAGTCCTCCCATCTCAGTTGTGGCCGTCCCCTTTTCCTGCGCCTAGCTTTGCTAGTATGCTTGAATCCATTCTTACCAAGTGGCCTGCCCATCTCATCCTGCTTCTCACCAATTTTACTGTTAGGCTGCATGGCATCCCAACCGCTTTCCTCAGATAGTTCATCCTTCTACTGTCCATCATGTTTGTTCTTGTTTTTTGACAAACCCAGTTGTTCTCACAAACGTGCGACTTCTGTTGTTGTTGTTCTGTCAAAGTCACTGTCTGCATGTCATAAGGCATGCTGGTGTAATACACGTTCTCATGACTTTCCCTTTCAGCATTTTAGAAATGTGTCTGTCCACCGTGACTCCCTCTACCTTTATCCAAGCATTCGCTCCCGCTTGTGTCAGACGTCGCACTTCTGCCTCTGAATGCCCATCCTTCGTAACCATTCCTCCAATGTACTCAAAGCCATCCGCTTGCTTGATCTCCTTACCATCCAACCTGATGTTCAACTCCTCTCTCTGGTGTCCAACATAACTTCTGTCTTCTCTAGGCTCATTCGCAGTCCGTGCTTCTCGAACACCCCCTTCCATTCCTCCAACACTTATTTGCTTTCTGCTATTATGGCCAGATCGTCTGCATACATCATCTTCCTGAGAACATCCTTTGTGCTGATCTTCCTGCTGATTAGTTCCATCACCATGATAAACAATAAAGAGCTAAGGGCACTTCCTTGTCTCAAACCGATGTTAACTGGAAACTCTTCCGAAAATCCAGATCTAACCACAACTCCTTCTTTTGTTCTCTCATATATTGCTTCCACCATCCTGGCTTCTGTTCTGGCTTCTGTCCTGGCTTCTGCCCTGGCTTCTGTCCTGGCTTCTGTCCTGGCTTCTGTCCTAGCTTCTGTCCTGGCTTCTGTCCTGGCTTCTGTCCTGGCACTCCCATCGATTTAGCTTACATTTAAATACAGTGGCTTCGCTTAGATAATTATTATTGTTTAGCAACATTCTTATTTGGAAATTTTAATTTGTTGATACATTTAATTTGCTCTGACAAGTTTAATAAAATGCCATTACAAGGATTACTGAACACCGAGAAATTTTGCATAAAAACAGCTGTATAATTATGTTTGAACAATGCGCTTTCACCAGTACCGAACTGTCAATCGAAAGGACTGTATTGGAATCTCCTTGTTGTTGTTTCGAGGCGTAAATAACTTCACTCCACAACTCAAGCATATGCAAACGCAATGCAAAACAAAACACGCAACATGATGTTGACTCCATCTCTAAGCCAAGAAAACCCATTTGAAATGTTTAATGAGTAAATTTTAATAAAAACAAGATGTGCTAACTCATTGGTGGAATGCTTTGATAACATAATCGGACTAATAATTCTCAGTGGGGCCCAGTCGAAAGAATAAACTATAAAGTGGTTACAAGTAGCACGTTCTATACACTATGACGTAACATTATTCACACTTTCCCAAGTTACCCGATGTAGTGATCAGTTTAAATGATCCCGATGATTGCATTCCATACACAATGGCGGAACGTTATACACACCCTCGCGATTTTCCCGATCTAACGAACAGGGTAAATTATTCAGATTATGTTATTATATACACAATGGCGTAACGATGTACACACCCTCGCAATTTTCCCTATCTAACGATCACAATAAATTATTCAGATAATTTTATTTTTTACACAATAGCAATATTGCTAAAGTGCCCCCTCCTATCAGAGTATTGCAGACCAGACGACTTGGCAGTTTACAAATCCTGTGCCAGATCATGTGTACTGCGGTGACGAGGTAAAGCGATACGATAAGAAGAAGATATTTCATATTGGAGCACAAGCGAACATGATTCGCCATGGGCTAAGCGAATTATTAAAGCAGCGTTGTGTATTACACAATGTATTGCCGGCTTAATGCATAAACAACTCACATACTCACATATAGTTGAATTCAAATACAGTGCTGTAGTGTTTAGGCATCTGGCACGTGACTGTTCGTGATGTGTTCGTTCAGAAAGACGGTGCAAGAATACCCACTAAGTCGCAAAGCAACCGGTGCCACTGTCATTTGTTTTTTAGTTCACCTACCGCCTAGTCGTGGCTTGGGCAATGCAGTTCACCGCACGTTGTCATTGTCTTTCAGAATAGACAGTAACTGCCGGGGGTCCCTTGTACCAGGACCGAATGCATGGACCGGGCGAAGCGTAGTCCCAGACTGAGCCCTACGTCCGGACTAGCTAAGCTATAGACTAGCGATACATTTAATCGCGATGCATGAACAGGATGCTGCGCACTGATAGTCTCAGACTAGTTAGTCTATAGAC